>PVIC010055335.1:0-11268 GCA_004025085.1 Thryonomys swinderianus
AAAAAAAAAAAAAAAAAAGAAAAAGAAAAGAAAATTGCTAGGGGAAGCTGACACAGGAAGATGGCAAGTTTGAGCCCAGACTGGACATTTAGTAATTTAATGAGAATCTGTCTCAGAACAAAAAATTTTAAAAGGGTTGCGGATGTCACTCAGTGCAAAGGTCCTGGGTTCAATCCCAGTATTGTGCGCAGGGTGGGGTTGGGGGTAGAACTTGATCAAAACTTCAAATGAAAAAGCAAAAAGTTCTCACTTTTGTTTTGTTTTGTTAGTATGTGGTACAGACTGGCCTTGAACTCACCGTATAACCCAGGCTGGCCTTGAACTTCCAGTGATCCTCCCACCTCAGCCTCGGGAGTGCTGGGGTTACAGGTGTGTGTCCCCACACTTGGCTCCGGGAAAGTTGTAAAAATGTTTTTATAGCCAAATAATCCTATTTACCATGTGGTATGAGTACATTTGAATATGCTTGATATGGCATCGGGTGAGGGACTGACAAGAGTATTTTTATTTACTCATTTTTTTGCTCTATTGGGGATTGAACTCGAGACCTTTGCACTGAAACACATACCTAGTATCTTCCACACTTTTTAATTTTTGATTTTTGAGACAGGGTCTTTCCAAGTCACTAAACTGCCCAGGCTGCATCCAAATTTGCTTTTATTTTTTTAATTTTTGAGACAGGGTCTCGCTTTGTAGTTCAGGCTGGCCCTGAGCTCACTATGGTGCCCAGGCAAGCCGCCACGAACTCAGCAATCCTCCTGTCTCTGCCTCGCGAGTGCTGGGATTGCAGGTGTGAGCCACCACGCCTGGCATTTACATCCAAATTTGTAATCCCCCTATCTCAGCCTCCCAGAGTGCTGGGATTAGACATGTGTCACCTGGCCTGTGTACCAGGGGCTGAGTGTGCCTAGCAGACACCACAGAGCCTAGAAGGACTACCCGAAGGAGGTGATGTTTGGGTCAAACCTTAAAGAGGGAGGGGGCTTGCACAGAAGGAAAGGTGGCCTGGACGTGGCTGAGGAAGAACAAAACGGGTGAACAAAGGTACAGAGAATTGGAAGCACTGGGAAAACCTAGATAAAGGCAAATAATCTGGATTTAGGACATAGTGGAGGTATGGGGAGGGCATTTCTGTTGTCAGGGTCTTTTGTACCAGGTCTAAATCTTTTTTTTTTTTTTTTTTTTTTGAGACAGGGTCTCGCTTTGTAGTTCAGGCTGGCTCTGAGCTCACTATGTAGCCCAGGCAAGCCTCAAACTCAGCAATCCTCCTGTCTCTGCCTCCAAGTGCTGGGATTACAGGCATGAGCCACCACGCCCGGCACTGTGGTATGTGGTATTGATTGCTGGTGGGCGTGAGTCTCCACGCCCAACATTGTATGTGGTCACTGGGGATCGAACTCAGGACCTTGTGCTTGCGAGGCAGGCACCAGAACCACTGAGCTAACCCTCCGGCCCAGGTCTAAATCTTATTATGAGGACAATGAGATGTTTCAAAGAAGGAGTGGTGACATGGTCAATGTGTGTGTGTGTGTGTGTGTGTGTGTGTGTGTGCATGCATGTGTTTGAATCTAGGGCCTTGCTAACTTTCCCAGGATGAGTTTGTAACCCTCCTGGCTCAGCCTTCTAGAGTGCTGGGAGTACAGGGTTGTGCCACCATGTCTGGCATTAGTTTCAAATGTACCCTCAAAGCATCCTGGGAGATTTGTGGTTGGAGAAGGGGAGGAAGGTGCTGGGAGACTGGTTTGAAGGCTAAGGGTGTTGATCCTGCTGAAAAACCACGAGGACTTGGGCTAGGCCGGGGAAAGGTGGGCAGAAGAAAGGAGAGATCCACGTGCTAGCCAGGTGACAGCTGGAGTGAGATTTCGGAAACAGGTGATGATAACAGAGCCTGCTGCTCTCTGTGTCTTCAATGTGGGCTCATTGTCACCTTCCGTGTTCAGGGCGCGCACGTTTCCTTCCTTGCTGCCTCTCATAACTGTCTGGAGCGAGAGATGAGAGGCAGGCCTCTTTAGCCAGAATCTACATCACGAGCACTCTTAACTAATCAGCATCCTCATGTGTTTTGCATTTAAAAACAAAGTACAGCTGGGCGTGGTGGCTCACGCCTGTCATCCCAGCACTCGGGAGAGAGGCAGGAAGATTGCTGAGTTCGAGGCTTGCCTGAGCTACACAGTGGACCTCAAAAAACACCAACCAACCAACCAACCAACCAACCAACCAACCAACCAACCAATCAAACAAACAAAAAAAACCAAACAACCAAACAAACAAAAACCAACAATGTACAAAGCATATGATAGCCTCCTCTTCTTTAGTAGTACAGGAGATTCAACCAGTCCTGAGCTATATCCCAGCCCTTTTTATTTTGAGGCAGAATCTCACTAATTTACTAAGTAGCCTAGGCTGGGCTTGTACTTGTGATCTTCCTGCCTTGGCTTCCCAAAGAGGTAGAATTATAGGCTTGTGTCACCAGCCCTAGCTGCGTTAGATTCTCTTGAAAGACAAATTAGAAAACAGGGGAAACAGAAAGGAAGTAAAATTCACCCCAATTGCAATGTCCAGAGAGGGTAACAGTTGGTGCAAATATTCCCAAACTTTTATCCCTGTGTGTGTGTGCTGTCATTCCTGAGTGTACCGGAGGTGTCTGTGTGTCTGACAGAGCAGTGACAGGCTCGGCAGATGGGCTGCCCTCTGAGTGGAGGACAGAGTAGATGTTTGGAGCATGTCCACACACACATACACATCTGCCTTTGCTTTCATGTCAACTTCTTTGTCAGCGAACTGTTCTCCATTCTCTCTTTTGCTCACTTGTTTGGTCAGGGACTAAGATAAGTGAATTAAATAATCCTAATCCAATATAATTTATTTTCTTCTCAAGTCTCCTATAGTTTCTGCCTTCTGGATTTTGATGCTGTGTTATTTGGTACATATGGTATATATGTATATATATGTATGTGTATATATACACATATACACACATACATACATATATATATATACACACATATATATTTGTTTTGTTTTGTTTTTGAGACAGGGTCTTGCTTCGTAGTTCAGGCTGGCCCTGAGCTCACTATGTAGCCCAGGATAGCCTTGAACTCACAGCAATCCTCCTGCCTCTGCTTCCTGGTACTGAGACTACAGGCATGAGCTACCATGCCCAGCACTGTGGTATATGGTACCGGGGATTGAACTCAGAACTTTGCACTTGCCAGGCACACACCAGAAGCACTGAGCTAAATCCCAAGTCTATAATTTTATATCTTTATAGTAATTAGTTTTTAGCTTATGAAGTTCATATCTTTTAATATTTTAAGTGCTTTTTGGCCTAAATTTAACCTTGCCAGTATGTCCTCCTGATCTATGTTTGGCTGATATGCCTTTATCATCAATAAGTATTTAATATATGTGTAGACATTTAAAAGTTTGAACTCCAGGGGATGACAATACTGAGCCGAATTCCCATCTTGACTCTCAACGGGATATATGACCTTCACAGCATGGTTGTGATTAAATGAAAAAACACTTGCTTCAAAAGTAAAATGTTAGGCGGATGTAGTAGAGCACACTCGTAATGTCAGCACTCGGGATGCCGAGGCAGGAGGATCGCCAAGAGTTCAAGGCCAGCCTGGGCCACGTAGTGAGATCCTGACTCAGAAAACAAAACTAAACTATTGCTGTGACTGAGCACCAGCACCTCCTGGGTTTCGTACAGCTTTCGGGGTCCGTGGGATGACAGCACGTTTGTGACACGGCCAGACAGGCTGGAGGAGGGGCTGCTGGAGGCGGGAGAAGCCCAGCGCTCTCCTGGAGGGGCTTTTGAGGTGGGGCCTGGAGCGGGGTCAGTGTGAGAAGGAGCGGGTTAGGGGACTGGGAGCGGCGGCCCTGATGCCCAGGCATCTGCAGATGGGGAAGCCAGTGGCTGCTGGGACCGCAGGCTTAGGGAGCTTGAAGGCAGTGAGGAGGCTGGGGGGTCTGCACGGCCGGGTGGTGAAGGCCCTGCAGAATGTTTGCTCACCTGGCCAGGTGGTGGCACCCTGGAGGATGAGACCAGGGCACTGAGCCATGTCCTAGAGGGCTGGGGAGGAAGTGCCCACCAGCCAGCCTTAAGATGAAAAGGAGGTGGCAGAGTGAGGAGCTGTCAGGTCAGGTGGGCATGAGGGACGATCCTGCCCCCTCAATGGTGAGTTGTGGTGTAACGTGACCAGCTGAGGTCCGCGGGTGCATTCCCTGAACGCTGGTCCCCAGCAAGGTGACCCATCGGTACAGATCTTAGATAAGCAGCTTAGGAATCCCAGGAGTACTTTAATGTAGCTGAAATTTCCAAGATGGTGATCAGGTTTTAGTCATTAATTTTTTTTTTTTTGAGACAGAGTCTCACTTTGTAGTTCAGGCTGGCCCTGAGCTCACTATGATGCCCAGGCAAGCCGCAGCGAACTCAGCAATCCTCCCGCCTCTGCCTCCTGAGTGCTGGGATGACAGGTGTGAGCCACCACGTCTGGCATTGTGGTATGCGGTGTTGATTGTTGGTGGGCGTGTCTCCACGCCCAGCATTATATGTGGTAACCGGGGATCGAACTCAGGACCTTGCGCTTGCAAGGCAGGCGCCAGAAC
Source organism: Thryonomys swinderianus (assembly GCA_004025085.1). Lineage (NCBI taxonomy): Eukaryota > Metazoa > Chordata > Mammalia > Rodentia > Thryonomyidae > Thryonomys > Thryonomys swinderianus. The sequence goes on from PVIC010055335.1 coordinate 4,615, forward strand.
CACTGAGCTAACCCTCCGGCCCATCATTCATTTTTATTGTAGACCAATCTAAATTGGTCCACAAAGTAAGAAAAGGGTCCTTTACCCTTCTAGATGGAGAAGCGCTGGCCTGGGTGGATGTCTGGTGTCGCCAGAAGGCTGTAAGGCTCAGAGAGGCAGAGAATGAGGTGAGGCCAAAGGACCTGGCACGGTTTGGTGGTCATGGTGGCGGACTGCGGCCACTCACTGAATGCAAAGGGCCATGCTCCCCAGCTGGTCACTCAGCAGTTATTCATCAAGCACATACCGTGTGCCAGGCCACGTACCCTAGTGCATGCCGGGAACCCCGAGGGAAGTGAGTCAGATCTGTCCGCTTTCTCCCAGAGATGCCACTCTCTCTCTCCAGCCCCAGGGAACATGGCAAAAGGGAAACTGGAACTTGGTCCTCGGGGGGCAGATGGAGGGAAAAGGGGAACATTTTCACGCTGCCCGATTATGCCCAAGGTGATGGCAGGGTCCTGGCTCAAGGTGAGGCCCAGAGGCGAGCAGCAGGATTAGGGGCTCGGGGCAGCGGCTGAGGCCCAGCTCTGTCACTCTGCCTGGCCTATGCTCTGGCCAGTGTCTGTCGTGTCTACTCTGGTGTCCTCAGCTGCACCATGGGCATTCTGGGATTCTCTGTCCCTTCTGGGGTCTCTCTGCTCTCATCTGCTTTTTAACACTTCTAGAAGGAACTTGGGTCTTTTGTTTGTTTGTTTGTTTGGTTTGTTGTTGTTGTTGTTGTTTTTGAGACAGGGTCTTGCTTTGTAGTTCAGGCTGGCCCTGAGCTCACTATGTAGCCCAGGCAAGCCTCGAACTCAGCAATTGTCCTGCTTCTGCCTCCCGAGTGCTGGGATGACAGGCGTGAGCCACCACGCCTGGCACTGTGCTATGTGGTATTGATTGCTGGAGGGCGTGAGCCACCACGCCCAACATTGTATGTGGTCACCGGGATTGAACTCAGCACCTTTCGCTTGCAAGGCAGGTGGCGGAACCACTGAGCTAAATCTCCGCCCCTGGTTGGTTGGTTTTTGAGACAAGGTCTTGCTGTGCAGTTTAGGCTGACTTGAACTCACAGTGATCCACCTGCCTCAGCCTCCTGAGATTACAGGTGCAGGACACACCACACCCATAATGGGGATTGATGTTCAGAGGCCAGACTCAGTTTGTGAGGACGGGTGGGAGAAAGGAAGGCTCTGGCTCCCCAGAGCCACACTAGCTGTACATTGGGGGGATGGCGGTCGGAGGAAGCTGCAGGATCCGACCAAGTGAGATCAGCTGGGGTTCAAATCGGGGAGTCCTTCATGTCTTCAGGGCCCATTTCTGGTCTGCACAGCAAGAAAGAGCAGCACCACTCAGGTGCCCAGTGCAGGCCAGGCCCAGAAGGTACCTTGGGCTTCTGGTGCCCTCCACGGGCAGGCTCAGTGCCTTGCTCCCATTGCGGTCCCAAAGCCCAAAGCCAGGCCCTCCCGGCACTTGTTGAAAACACAGATTTCTGGGGGAGTGGAACTCACTAGGTGGCCACTGGTCTGGTCCCCAGGACACGGTGACTCAGAGGCTGTCCAGCACCGTCCCTTCAGCTGGTCAGGTGGGCTTGAGGCCTGCACAGAGTACAAGGGCACCCCGCTCCCCTGTGAGATCTGCCTGTGTTTTTGCCTGGCTTCCTCCTTGCCACGCTACCACGGGCTCTGCCACGGAAGCCCTGCCTCCACTCCTTTCCCATGAAGCCAGTCCCCTTTTTATTTTTTTGTGATACTGGGAATTGAACCCAGGGCCTTCACACTGAGCTCCCTCCCAACCCTTTATATTTTGAGACAGTCTTGAAGAGTTGCTAAATTGCCTGGGCTGGGCTTGAACTTGCAGTCCTCCTGCCTCCACAGCCAATTACATTTTTTTTTTTTTTTAAGACAGGGTCTCACTTTGTAGTTCGGGCTGGCTCTGAGCTCACTATGGAGCCCAGGCAAGTCTGGAACTCAGCAATCCTCCTGTCTCTGCCTCCCAAGTGCTGGGGTGACAGGCATGAGCCACCACTCCCGGCACTGTGGTATGTGGTACTGATTGCTGGTGGGCGTGAGTCACCACACCCAGCATTGTATGTGGTTGCCAGGATCGAACTCAGGACCTTGCGCTTGTGAGGCAGGTGCTGGAACCACTGAGCTAAATCTCCAGCCCCACAGCCAATTACATTTTATGCACCCCTTACCCTCCCTTTCATACCAAGGGAGAGAGAACCCCAAAGGGAAAGTAGGAAGGGTTGTGATTCCTGTCATGCTTGTAAGACAAGACTCAATTCCTGGAACTGGCTGGGGGCGGGGTTTGGGGGTCCACTGCTGGGGAGAGTCTGGTTGTAGACACTAGTGTGACCAGAAGCTGTGACCAGTGTCCCAGGCCAGGCACCGCAGGGAAGTGGCAGCGTATGTTGGTTAAGGGCACCGCGTGTTGGCTTCATAGCCAAGTGGCTTGAGCTGTGTAACGTTGGGCTGGCTAACCACTCCATGCCTCCATTTCCCCATCTACAAAATAGGTTGCTTATAGGACTATTTCACTGGTGGTTGTCGGGATTTAAGGCGAGAATTTAGATTGTGTACCTATCACAGAGTAGACATTCCTTTAACAAACACTTGCTGAATACCTACTATGTATTCTCAGGCTACACTGGTGAATTATAATAGCAATATGAGCTCGGGATGGTGGCATACATCTGTCATCCCAGGGCTGGGTAGGCTGAGGCAGGAAGATCCCCTGAGATCAGGCCAGCCTGGGGTACCTAGTATATTCAAGGTCAGCCGGGACCGTAGAGTGACCCTGTCTCAAAACAAACAGACAGACAAAGTTTTCGTTCTGTGACATGGGAAAGGTGAGCAGGGAGGGGGTGTCAGGAGGCAAAAAAAGCGTGGCTCACGGCTACCTTCTGGGACAGAGACCGGCGGTGGTGAGCCGTTAGGTCCAGGGTGTCCAGGGAACCTTCCAGATGGAGGGGACAGCCGGGCCAGTGGCTCCCCGCACCATGTAGTCAGAGCTGGGGGAGAGTAGGGAGGGATGCAGGGAGAGGAAGGTCAGAGAGGCCATCGGATGGTCACTGTGCCACCTGGGCCTTGCTCCAGGCAGCGAGGCTGTGGAGGGCTTGCAAAGGGCCAAGTGGGGTCTCACATTTTCCAGGGCTTTCTGGGTCCCCTGGAGAGAATGGTGGTCGAGGCAGAGGCTGGCGGGCCATGGTGGCAGTGGGCCTGCCTGCCTGTCTTTCTCTGGTTCTCTTCTCTCTCTTTTGTATTGGAGGTTGAACCTAGGACTTTCTCAGTGAGTTACAGGCCCAGGTCTTTTTATTTTTGAGACAGGGTCTGGCTTTGTAGTTCAGGCTGGCCCTGAGATCACTATGTAGCCCAGGCAAACCTCAGATGCACAGCGATCTTCCTGCCTCTGCCTCCCAAGTGCTGGGATCACAGGCGCGAGCCACCACACCCAGCCCTGTGGTGGTTGGTGGGTGTGAGTCACCGCACCCGATATTGTATGTGGTTACTGGATATCAAACAAGGGATTTTGCACTTGCTAGTCAGGCACAGAGCTAAATCTCTGGGCCATTTTTTTTTTCTTTTTGAGATAGTTTCTTGCTAAATTGCTAAACTGCCTAGATTGGGCTCAAATTTGTGACTTTCCTACCTCAGCCTCTCAGAGTTCTGGGATTACAGGCATATACTACCATGTCCGCTTGTTTCTCCTCTTTAAACAATTCCTATTTATTTATTTATTTGTTACTGGGGATCAAACTCAGGGCCTTGCACATAGCAGGCAAGTGTTCTATGGCTGAGCTACTCAAAGTTACTTTTTAAACAGCTTCACTGAAGCATGGTTGACGTACACATTAAACCCATGTAATGTGTGCTAGGGTGAGTTTGACACACACATATGTCTGCACACGCATGAAACTCTCACCACGGTCAGTTAAATGGACGTATTCCTGTTTTCCTCTCCCCCTTGGGGGGGACCCTTCCCCACCCTACCCGTCACTAGGCAACCACGATGGGTTTTGGGGGGTAGGATGTCCGGCTTCCTTCCCTCAGCATAATTGTTTTGAGATTCATCAGCGTTACAGTGTGTATCTGTAGCTTTTCCTTTTATTACCTAAGAATATCCCATTGTATGGACAGAGCACAGTTTGTTTATCCTTTCACCTGGTGACAGCTCTTTGGGTGGCTTCCAGACCAGGGCGATGACAAAGACATCTGCTATGAACATTTCCGCACCCGTGGTGTGGACAGACGCTCGCATTTCTTGTAGGTAAATACCTACGAGTGGTACGTCTGGGTCAGAGGGTTTGCATATTTAACTTGTTTTAAAAAACTATTACATTGTTTTCCCAAGTGGCTGGATAATTCATGTTTCCGCCAGCAGGGAGAGAGTTCCAGTCCCTCCACAGACTGAATGCCACCTGCTGTGGCCATCTCGCGGGTAGTCATTTAATGAGTTACCAGTTTAACGACTGTCCGCACTTAAAGCAAGGGCCGCTGTTCGGACTTCAGACCCCCGGTCAGATTTGTGATGCAGAAATGTCAGTGGCAATGTGGCCTTATGGTAGCTTTCTCTCCAGGATAGTACTGTAATTTTTGCCGATTGTCTTGTACAGTACAGTACTGTACTGTAGTTTTATGTTTTGTTATACAGTGGACCCTTGAGTTACGACTGGCCTGATAGACAAAAAACTTGGATTGTGAGCCAGGCGTGGTGGCTCACGCCTGTAATCCCAGCACTCAGGAGGCAGAGACAGGAGGATTGCTGAGTTCGAAGCTTGCCCAGGCTACATAGTGAGCTCAGAGCCAGCCTGAACTATAAAGTGAGACCCTGTCTCAAAAAAAAAAAAAAAAAAAACAACTTGGATTGTGACCAGAATTTTAGTTTTGACTTAGGACCAAAGTCTTGACTTACGACCTGAATGCCAGCTGCTTGTGCTTCCAGATGGTCTCAGATACAGATTTAACCCTTAAAGAGTTCTGGAAGGAACATAACCACATCCTGTCTTGTGTGGGTTAATGGAGAAATCTTGGGCCGATGTCTTTTTTTTTTTTTTCTTTTTTGAGCCAGGGTTTCGCTTTGAGGTTCACACTGGCCCTGAGCTCACTATGGAGCCCAGGCAAGCCTCCAACTCAGCAATCCTCCTGCCTCTGCCTCCCGAGTACTGGGGATTACAGGAATGAGCCACCACGCCCCGCACTGTGGTATGTGGTATTGATGGCTGGTGGGCACGAGTCACCACGCCCAGCATTGTATGTGGTTACCGGGGATCGAACTCAGGACTTTGTGCTTGCAAAGCAGATGCCAGAAGCACTGAGCTAAATTTCCGGCCCGGGCCCATGTCTCTTTAAGGAGATGGAGATCTGCCTGTTCAGAGGAGAGGGACTTTGAAGGCTGCATAGAAGAGCCTGAGCCTTCAGGTGACCAACCTGAGTCACAACCAGTCCTTGAGGATGAACTGAGTTTGTAAATCCAGGGTCTACTGTCTATCAAAGTATTGCATGTCAGAGTTATATAAATAAAACCAAAGCCATCAAGTTAGGGTTTCCTTTGACTATTTCTTTGTCTTGAATATTGTGACATACATACCACAGTATACACAATTCTTCATTTAGTGACCATTTCACTTAATGACCTAGTCACAAACGAGGCATTTGTGTAAATGTTAACCTTCTAATACATGCTGAGTGATGGCTTCCCATGGTTTTAACTTTCACTTCCCTAGTGACAGTCATTCGGAGACTCTTATGAATATGCTGTTTCTTTGGGGAAGAATCTTGGGAGATGTTTTGCTTATTTCAGAAATCTAAACCAAGCATAGCGGCACATGCCCATAACTCCAACACTCAGGAAGCTGAGGCAGGAGGATCTTTGAGAGTTCAGCGCCAGCTTTGGATTCATAGGGAGACCCTGTCTCAAAAAACCCCCTCTCAGAAAGAAAGAAATCAAGTTGTTTGTGTTCTTATTGTTGAGTTTTAAGTGTGCTTGATATATTCTGGTTGCTATCCTTTATTAGACTTATGATTTACAAATATTTCAGTCTGACTTTAGCTTGTCTTTTTGTTTATAATGGTATCTTTTAAAAAATATTTTTTAGACAGGGTCTCACTTTGTAGTTCAGGCTGGTCCTGAGCTCACTATGCAGCCCAGGCAAGCCTTGAACTCACAGCAATCCTCCTGCCTCTGCCTCCCGAGTGCTGGGATTATAGGGATGAGCCACCATGCCTGGCACTGTGATATGTGGTACCGAGGATCAAACTTGGGACCTTGCGCTGACCAACCAGATGCTGGAAACCCTGAGCTAAATCCCCGGCCTATAATGGTATCTTCTGAGAGCAAAAGTTTTTAGGGCCGGAGGGTTAGCTCAGTGGGTCTGGCGCCTGCCTTGCAAGTGCAAAGTCCTGAGTTCAATCCCCGGTAACCACATACAATGCTGGGCATGGAGACTCATACCCACCAGCAATCAATACCACACACCACGGTGCTGGGTGTGGTGGCTCACACCTGTCATCCCAGCACTTGGGAGGCAGAGGCAGGAGGATTGCTGAGTTCAAGGCTTGCCTGGGCTACAGAGTGAGCTCAGGGCCAGCCTGAACTACAAAGTGAGACCCTGTCTCCAAAAAAAAAAAAAAA
>PVIC010055336.1:0-11276 GCA_004025085.1 Thryonomys swinderianus
ACTGATTCCCTTCACTGCTCATTTATTTCTCTGCATACCCTAATGTAAACTAGTCTACCCAGAATCCTTTGCATCCCCACCTTTACCTGATGCTCCTGGCACCTGGAAGCCACTTCAGTGGCTGTTGATATATTAACAGTAGAGGTTTTAATACCCTGGCCTTTGAGATTATGAGCTGACTCTGGGTCAGATTGCCTGGCTTTGACTCCGAACTCCATCATTTCCTGGATATCTGAGTGTGATAAGTGAATTAACCTCTCTGAATCTAATTTCTTCTTGTGTAAAATGAGGAAATTATTGTTTGTATCTTATGGGGCTTTTGTAGGTCTTAAAAATGATAATCCACCTACGTGTCTAACACAAGGTCTGACATGAGGAGAGCAACCAATAAACTTTGGAGACTTTTAGAATGGGATGTCTTTTAAACTGCTGATCTCCAAGTATCTCATTAAAAGAAACTTCTCTGCATGACTTCATCTAGAGAAGGCTTTTTTTTTTTTTTTTGAGACAGGGTCTCGCTTTGTAGTTCGGGCTGGCCCTGAGCTCACTATGTAGCCCAGGCAAGCCTCGAACTCAGCAATCCTCCTGCCTCTGCCTTCCGAGTGCTGGGATTACAGGTGGGAGCCACCACGCCCAACTTGCCATGGCTTCTAATCAATTTCAGTTCATTTCCCCTCCTTCTCATTAAGCCAGTTTTGCCCCTATCTTTGAACTCTAGAGAATGATTTTATGAAACATAAAATGAAATTCACAAAATGGTGTTTTTCTGTCAATGAGAACATGGGTGCTGAAATAAGGTGTGAGCAATGCCGCACGTGTATCCTACTCTCTCCTCCTGAAGCCGTGTGTTATCTAGCAACATGAGGAGGTTAAATCATGCAACATAAACTTTCTTCCCCCAGAGTGGCAAGTGAGCTATTTTCAACTTTCTGTTGTGACACCGTTTTCTCAGTTGTGTCAGCATGCCTATTATCAATTTACCTCTTTGCAAGCTGTGTGCCACTCCTCCAAGAACATTTACTGAGACCTCTTTCCAATGCTATCTAGGCATTTCCCTGGATGTGCTGGTGAAAGGCAAGCCTGGCCTATTTATACGAGGTATACTGTCCTTGAAAGATGCTTTCTTTCTCCAATATTAAAATAGTGTGAGTTCAACCTACTTCAGACATTCACAATGTATTTTGGCACATTAGCTCACGCAGTGCATATTCTAGATGCTCTCAAGTAACCCCCGTCTACCTCTGCTGATTACCTACAAAATTAATTGGGCCATAAAAAATGTACTTTTACCAAAAGGGACTATTTGAAAGAATGAAGCATTTGGCAGAATCACGAGCTAGATCCTGGGTAACTTGAGCTATGAAAGTTTTCCTGTTTCCTTAGCTTAGAAGCTTAATACTCAAGAAGCCATTGCTTGATGTGATCTGATTTTATAAAACCAGTGGGGACCATAAGCACAAAACAAGAATCTGTTTGACATGGCTGGGCTGAGGAGAGCAGAGGAGGTGTGCTGTGTAAGGAGGCCACAGAAAGCTTAATAATCAATATAAATAATATTGACGCAGTATTTTAAAAAATAAGCCAAGGGCAAAATTCCACCATGAACAAAGTGCCAAAGTTTAAAGAAAAGCCAGTTCAATATTACTATTTCTTCTTTTGCCTCCATTTCAAACATGTCTCTGAATACTACTATTGTTGTTCCTTTACTCAAATTCTTAACATTTTTGTTAACCATGCATTTTTGCATTAGCTTTTCACTTTCAGAACAGTGAGTTGAAATAGTCTCTGCCTGTTTTCCTGTAATTTGGGGGTCCCTTAGATTGAATGGCAGGATCTCACCAATCTAGGACCAGACATCAGCTTACTCTCTGCCCTAGTGCAGCTGCAACGGAAGAGGAAGCTCATTTTATCTTCATCTGAAGTTCTGCACAATGTCAAGATCGAGAAGCAGTTACATGCCTGTATCTACCACAGGACTATTCACAACAGCTAACGTGGAAAAAAACCAAACACTCAGCCATGATTAAGCAAAATGTGATTCATGTGTACAATGCGCATTCAGCCTAGAAAGGAAGGAAATTCTCACACATGCCACAGATAGATCAAACATGAGGAAAGATTTTGCTAAGTGAAGTGAATCTGCCACTGAATGACAAATACTGCCTAATTTCTCTTCTCTGAAAACGCATGGAAACAAACAGTAAGAATGTTAGTTTGCAGGGGCAATGGGAAGGAGAAATAGAGAGCGTCTGTTTAATTCACATTGAGTTTTGGTTTTGAAATCTGAAAGAGTTTAGGGCATACTTCACGTGACTGATCTGATCACCTTAAAATGATAAAGATCTTATTTTAAAATTGTTAAGTTCTATGTTTTATAGTCAACATTTCAAAATATTTTAAACCAACATTTAAAACAGGAGCAAATGTCTCCCCTATAAGAGAAAGCAGATGATATTTAAGCTTGTGTGCCTGATTCATTTCACTCAATAGCATGGTCTCAAGCTGTGTCCATTTACTTGTGAGTGGACATGTACCAACTCCCTGAGATAAAGGCGATTGTAACGTACTGTGAACGTGTTCTAGTTTTTTAAAAATAACAAGTGTCAGGAACATGATGCATATCATCAAGAGTGAAACTGGAGGATAGAGCGATACCAGAGTTCCAGGAAAAAGAGAAAAACAGGCTGTGTGGTGACCTGCCTTAGGGATTCTCACTGTCATTGGCACAGGCTGCATTGAAAACAGGGCCGAACACACCCATTCGACTTCAGAAGTCTTTCCTGGCTCTCCCTCTTATCCTTTGGCTACGTTCTAGGGCAGAGTATCTTTAAATGTAAGACTTATTTTGATTAGAGATCCTGACCGTTAATGTACACCTTCCCGGTGTTGATGGAGCACCCAAGATGTCCCGCACATTCAGATGCTTTTATAGAAAAGCTAAGACTTATTTTTCTAATAACTCTTTCATCTGCACATCTAGTTTTTCCATTAGGAAAACTAAAATAGCTCGTGGAATTGCTTTTTTTTTCCTTCCACAATAACAGATACTGCTGTGAGCCAGTCACTCTGGGACATGTGTAGAATGTGATGGGGATAAAATGAGAACATTCTCTCTTCACTCTACACCCTTTTGGCAAGAGGACATTATGTGACATCTCCTTCATGTTTCCAGGTCATAGAACATCTCTGGTGTGAGCGAAACAAAAGGAATTTATAGCAATGTATGCTGAGGTAATGGACTGCAATCTCTTTGAGGGCAGCTAGCATCTATAAATAATTTTAATAACCCACAAAGAGCCTTGGCTATAATAGATTCTAAGTAAGCACAATTTTCAAATGTTTGCTTTCCCTGGAACATACTAGATTATTCCTTTCTATTAATGAGGCAAGGAGAGTGAATAGTAAATGTCAATTAAGGTAGGGGAGTTAAGTGGTGGTAATAACCCCCAGGTCCTTATGATTTAGAAAATGAAGCATGCTGGACATTGATGCTATATGCCCAATGCAGGTGAGCTATCACCATGTCTGTCCTGTTGTTTTTGTTTTCGCTGTGAGACCCATGCTAAACAGTCCGTCTTTCCTTTCACTGTCATGATCAAGAGTACAAAAAGGGGTAATGAAGGAAGCCCTCTCTGTCCAGAAGTAATGTACACTCTGTCCTCGTTTCATGCACTACAGCAATTCACACGGGGCCTCAAGTACAACACGGTACGTGAGTATAATCATCCTTCAGAAAAGGCCCCTGCAGCAGCTGTGGACTGTAATAGTAAAGACAACTGCTTTCTACAAGTGGCTGAAGAAAGGGAAAAAAAGAGATGGGAGATCATTTCCCAGGAATTTTATATCTGTTCTTATTCACTTGTCATTCGGTCTTGACTATAACTCAGATGGAAACATACCACTATATTCTCCCTATGAGTGAAGAGGCCGACTTCAGGAGGACTCGGGATCCTGTTCCTGATTTCCGAGTTAATATCTGTTAGAGAGAGTGTACGAATCCATACCCTACTCACTCAAAGTTTGGGTCTTTTTCAAGATAACACACTGACTAGCACAGTCGCATGTGGATAAATAAGGCATGTAACACTTATTCTGCAAACCAGTTTTTAAGGACAAACCCCAATACGGACATCTATATCAACTAATTAGACAGAAAGTATAATGTGGAAAGATGGCTAGACGTGGTTATGTTCTTTCAGAAGTGGGATTGTGCTGGTAAAGCAAGATTGCTCACTCCACACCATGCATTTTCCACATCAAAAGAGTGTGTGCGCTTTAATGGCCTTCCAAATATGGATGATAAAACTCTTTCAAGACATTTTGTTGGAAAATCCCTATTGTGACAGCACCGCATGTGGGACTAGAACATATTTCTATAAATAACTGGGTGTAGATAACAAATAAGAATAAATTAATTAGTAATACCAGAAGAACTTAGCAAGGCAATGTGGTGTGTGTGTGTGTGTGTGTGTGTGTATCAAAGTCAATGGCAGGCCATAAACACCCACCACTTAGGAAAGCTGTTCAATAATCTTCAAGCTATCACTTTGAGAACTTACCACATCCTTCTTTACCTGACTCTGCTTTTCCTCTGTGTGTGGAAGATTATTGGAAGTAGCAGATAGGTGCCATCATACTGTTATCATACTGTTAATGAGAATAATGAAATACAATAGAAGCCTCCATATCCAATCATGAGCCAATAGGTAGGTCAAGTCATACTCACATGTTTGAAGAAATCTATTCCACTGCTTAAAAAATTCATTTCTTTAAACTGAGAGCTATTGTATGGAAATGGTTTGACTTTTATGTTAAGTAAACTAAGTATATGAAGAGATGCATTATAAAGTCTCTTCTAAGACAAATGAACAGAGAAGTGAAGAAGTGTGTGTGTGTGTGTGTGTGTGTGTGTGTGTAGGAAAAGATAATACAAACACTACATTTATTCATACATGGTACTGGTATTTATGTACAGAGTCTGTACCACCATAAATTATTATTATTTCACATGTACATTTATCCAGTAGACATTTATGGAGAGGCAAGGATATTATAGACACAGTTCTCCTACAGCGATCAGCAAAATTGACCAAACTGCTGTCTATACAATTGCTGCTTATGTTACAATGGGGAAGAGCACATGAGAAACAAATAAAGGTAAATTAAGGGTTTGGAACGTCTTTGGAAAAAACTAAAATGTGATAAGGGAATACAGTCCTGTTAATCAGACATTATTTTGTGTGTCTGAGCATAAAAGGGCTCTCTGGAAAAATTGATATTTGAGCAGACACCTGAGTGTGGAGATTCCTCAAAAAACTAGGATTAGAGGTTCCATTTGACCCTGCTATTCCCTTGCTGGAGATATACACAAAAGAATGACAAGATTCCTATCACAGTGACATATGTGCACCCATGTTTATAGCAGCTCAGTTTGTGATAGCTAAATCTTGGAAACAAACCAAATGCCCAACAACTCTAGACTGTATAAAGATGTTGTGTTTTTTTAATAAAATGGAGTATTACTATGCCATAAAGAAGGATGAGATTGAATCATTTATACTAAAATGGACGTATCTTCAGGACATACTCATAAATGAAATAAATAGGTCACAGATGTGCAAATATCATACATTTTCTCTGATACGAGAAACTGAAGTTATAAATGTGTTCTAGAATACATGATTGATATTGTGAAATAGTAAATATTCAAAAGGTAATGGGGCTTAGGGGTAAATAATGAAGAAAGAAAAAATTGATGCTGAAAAAAAGGAAACAATGCTTGTGTATATAGGGGTGGAGGGAGGTCGGGTGGGTAGGGGAGGGGAAAATGAGAATTAAGCTGTATCATATACTGGTACAAATTCTCAGTGTGGAGTGTAATTGGGATGTGTATATATAATACACCGATAAAATGTACCAATTAAACAAACAAAAAAAGAAAAGCTGTATAGGCAGGTAACTGGCATACAGGAGAAGAATGGCAATGCAAAGGCCCTGATGTTCTTGAGATTTCAAGAAGCAAAGGAAACAAACCTTATTGGAGCAAAGTGAGGAAGAGGAAGTTAGTCATAGAAGCACTTGGAGAAGTTGTGTTGGGGGCTGTGAACCTGTAGACAATTTTGAAAGACTCATAGACAATTTTCAGTGCTCGCATCGGCAGCACATATACTAAAATTGGACAATTTTCGGGACTCTGGTTTTGTTACTGATGGAAACAGAAGTTATTGGAGAGCCCTGAGCCCAGGTGCGACCTGGTCTATCCCACAAGGCCATTCTGCTATGAGCAGACCTGAGGAACAGAATCAACAAAGCAGAAATAGCTGAGAAACAGCATCAGTTTGGACAAGGACCTAGCAGCAGATGAAAGTGATAGATGTTTGGATTTAGACTGTTTCAGAGATGAATCCAGCAGGGTTTACTTACGAATGGGAAAGGGTATGAGAGAAGCCAAGAAGACTCTGCTATCATTCTCAAGTCTGTGCACAAAGAGACTAGAAACCTAAAGTTACCCTTTACTGAGAGACTAGAGGAGAAGGAGCTGATTTAAGGGTAAGATAGGAAAAAAAATCAGGAGTTTGGTTTGGGGATGAATTAATTTTGAAATGTTTAGGCAATATATATTGGTAAGTGTACACGTTCAGCATAGTGCGAAAACCTAGGGATTAAGAACAGCTAGATTAAACACACAAGAGGTCCAGGATTCAGTCTGGGTGTAGGATTATTTAGAACTGGTGAAGATACAAGCACACTAGGAAAGGAAACTGAGAAGTGACCACAAATGAGGAGTGAGTTCCCCCAAGGCCATGCTAAGTGTTAGAAGATGAAGAAAGTTTATACCAGTTCCAGCTGCCGGAACCTGTGTGATGAGACCTAATGAATGGTCGTCCCACCTGGTGACAGAGATCGTTGTCAGCCTAGTTTTAGTGGAGAGGTTACATTGAAAGTCAAGTCAGAATAGGTGGAAAGAGGAACAACAAACAGAGAGGTCAAGCCAGCATATGTATGTCTAGCAAAGTTAATATAAAGGAGAGAAGATTCTGGGCCATAATTTAAAGAAGTTGTAGCATAAAAGGAAAATTTGGGGTAAAATGTGTAATAGTACTATATCTTTGTATGATAAAATTGTAGTAAGTGGAAGACATTTGATAGTTAGAAAAAGAGACTAACCACAAAAGGGTGCCCTTGGCCAAGTGAGAAAGGGCCCCAGGCACAACTAAGAAATTGCCCTTTGAAACAGTGATTTTGATCACCACAATAGGAGCACAGGTCCAGGACATAGACATAGATACAGTGATGGATGTAGGTGGAGCCTCTTTTCTGATGTGGCTTCTATTTTCTCAGTGAATGAAGAAGAATTCTATTTCCCTCCAAAGCTTTGCAGGAGTAAATCATAGAGCCCTCTGGATTCCAGATTCCAAAACATATTCTTCGTGTGACATGAAAATAATCTGGCCTAATCTTTTCCTGGGTAAGAAGAACTAATAGTTGGCTATACTTAGACATTGCCACTGAGTGTTAATATTCTGAATAGTGGATACTTCATAATTACCAAAGCTCCCATTTATAGGCCCAAAGTATCCATTTAGCCTTTCCACTTATACATGCAGTAGTAGTCCTCTAGCCAATTTCCCAAAGTTTCCAAAGCTCAAAATCACTAATAATTTCTATAGCAAGATTATGAGGTCAGTAGTGCCACTTTACAAATAAACTAAAACTCAGAAGAAGTAAGAAAGTTAACTGTCACTGTACATTGTACTTTTCACAGGGTTCATGGGGCTCACAAAAAATTTGGTTGTTGAAGGGAAATCATTTAACTTTTAAATATTATTATCTTTCTGTTGCAATTATAGGACTATTTAAACAATAAATCTATATTACTCAGCCACCTTGATCTTCCTTTAAAACACAACATATGTCTTTGCTTCATGCTTTTGTAATGATTTCTCATTGACCTGGAATTAATATCACTTTTGACATCTTCCCTGACTGTTTTATGAAACAAATGTCTTGCTTCCTCACCACTAAGACTCCCTAGACTACTTTCTGGGTTATTCTCTCCAAACCACTTTAAAGAATCAGGCACAGTATATACTTAGTTAAAACTTTGTATTTGTCCTCCTTCCACTGGAAAATGAAGCCATACTCTATTATCTATTTTTGTTGTTGTTGATGTTTTTGAGACAGGGTCTTGCTTTGTAGTTCAGGCCGGCTCTGAGCTCACTATGTAGTCCAAGCAAGCCTCAAACTCAGCAATCCTCCTGTCTCTGCCTCCCGAGTGCTGGGATTACAGGCATGAGCCACCACACCCGGCTCTATTATCTATTTTGTTCCTTGTTTAACCCAAATTATCTAGAATTGTGTCTAGGATCTATTAGGTAATCAGTATTTCCAGAATAGAGTAAATTATAGTCCTTCCATCCAAGAAACTTCTAATATATTGGGAAAATTATTCAAAGCACCTAAGCAACAAATCACTCTACTGTCAACAATTCAACACCCACCCAGCCACCTCCCAAATGAGTTCCATAACTAGACTACGTAAGACTTAAGAACATCCTATCAATCTGAGTGCCTGAAACTCAGTCTCAATACCATCCTTTTGGCCTGATGAATTTCAGATTTCTTAAATTCTCTAATCTTCAGTTCCTCTCTGAGTGAAGTAGACCAATGCTGTTTCAATAGATTGTTCAGTTACACTGGAAAACACTTTGAACAATACCAGATGTTCATCCTTCAGTGTTCGCAATACATGCACCATTTTTATATTATATGTAAAAGATAGCAAAGTTTGATGGCACACAGATGAGCTCCAGAAAGCTGAGAGAAAATGAACTTAAGCCCTACAAGTTCTGTAGAGACTTATTCACCAATAAAAATGAATAGGGATACATAAAGGTTCTAGTCACTTAAAACCCTGAAGTATAGAATGACACCCAGTGGTTCTCCTTTATTTGTGAACCTCAGTTCATTTTAAAATTAGAGACACAGCACAGTCACAGAATCCCTCCTTGCGGGTTAAAGCACCAGGGAGGATGGTGTGCTTGACGATGTTTATTTTATGCCCTATCATTTCCCCTGGATTTCATTTGCTAGTGAAGAAAAACAGATGATTCTGAGTTGTAGTGAAACTTAGGTATATTATACAGTCCAACCTAACTGACTTACATTTGTCATCATAAATGAGGTGGGTGGTTTCTATGCACCACAATTTCTATATGATATTACTTTTTTATTTCAAAGTAGAGAGCATGACGCTTCATTCTGCTTATTTGTATAAGCTAACATGACAGCTGTTAGACCAGGATTTGCACAGACTAGGTGCACAAACAACTTTGGAGTTCAAATGAATAAACTGTCATGGTTATTTCTTTTCTTTTCTTTTCTTTTCTTTTGCAAATAACATGTAAACTGTGTCAAAGGAAGAAAAAAACCCAAATATATCAATAATAATTACCTAGGAAATGTTGAATCATTACTATTTTGTATTGGTTCTACTTGCATTCATGTTAAATGAATGGAAGCTGAATTAAAAGGTGACATTTAGGCTATTTCCTTAAAAAAAATGTGATTTCTCAGCTTCCAAATATATTTTCCTGGCTTGGTTTTCATCTAGGCAACTTTGCTACTTTAATGTTATTTAAAATTAAATTTGTTCTTTGGTTTGTTACAATGCTTAGTGAGTTAATAAGTTTATAAATCATAATTAGCTACAACTTTCTGTTCCATTGCCCTTCTGAATTGCTTTTTTAAACTTTTTTTTTTTGCTTTTCACTATATAATTTGCCACATGCTTAATTTATTTAAGAAATGAATAGTCCTTATTTCAATGTTTAGGCTTAACTGCAAAGAGGTAACTATGTCATAAGTATCCATGAGCCTATTGATACTTATGTTCAGACATGTGTCTGCACGTAAGTGTGTACACAAATGCTTTACTGTTCTGTCTTTTCCTCGCATCTCTCTCTGTCTCTATCTCTCTCTGTTTTTCTCTCTCTCTCTCTCTCTCACTCTCATTCCCCCCATTTTTCTGGGTGCAGTTTCTGGAACACGTAGATGCCAGTGTTCCATCAGGGACTCCTTGTTTCCGTACAGTAAAAGGAAGTCAAATAAAGAATAAGGAATTTTCAAACACTTCAGTAAAGCTTTAAAATGTTCAAAGACAGAGTCCAAAGGCCTCAGTCATTAGGATTCCACTTAGGGAATGTGGGTGAGCTTCATTAGAATGGAGAACCACAGGAAGCAAAAAGGATTCTTGCAAATGTCTCTTTTTCCAGCACAGCACATCACACAGCTCTTCTTTAGTGGCTGATCTGGATGCATTTGTGATTTTTAACAAGAAGGGGTGCAGAGGCAAGTGGCGATAATTAAAGGAGCATAGCCCCAACTATGGGACTCTTTTTCTACCCTCTGTGGGACCCATGCTTCTCACAAGCATTATTCACCCAGATGCCAGCGCGTGCACACACACACACCCCTTTCCTTCTGGTTCTTAAACTTAAAACACTTGTGTATTTGTATCTCTTTCCTAATTTTTTTTTTTGAGATAGGATCTCGCTTTGTAGTTCATCTGGCCCTGAGCTCACTTTGTAGCCCAGGCAAGCCTCAAACTCAGCAATCCTCCTGCCTCTGCCTCCCTAGTGCTGGGATTACAGGCATGAGGCACTACACCTGGCTCTTTCCCAGTTTTTAACTCTGTCTCTCTTATTCATTGGAGAGCTATTTTTTCTTTTTATTCTGATTGAAATATTGTAAGTATTATACTGATTTCCATAAAGCCTTGAGAGTGACTTATGCTGTACAACTTAGAGGTCTGACCTTAGGCACCCCTTGTAGGCCTTAATGTTTTTTTTTTGTTTGTTTGTTTTGATGGTGCCAGGGATCAAACTTAATGTTTTTCATAAGCATTGTCTCCCTTATGTCAGATGTGAGGAAAGGTGTTCTTCATTCCCTCTGGTGGAGATAATTCTCTTCTCTTCTCTGCATTCACAGGTCCGTGGTGGTAATAGTTAATGTGTTATACTCACTTCCAAGTTCATTCTACAGGTTCTGTGAGGAGAACCTGTAGGTTCTATGGTAAGAGGTCAACTTTTATCATGTCCTTTCATTTGATAACATGAGGGACCCACAGGACACAACTCCCACCGTGGCGCAAAGAGCAAGGTCAGTACCTGGAACAGCTCCATCAGGGCCCTTGTTCACCAAGACCATGGTCCTCTTGATCCTGGTGAGCAGCCACCGGACTCTACCTTCCCACTCTTATCTCTTTTCTAACATAG
>PVIC010055337.1:0-11286 GCA_004025085.1 Thryonomys swinderianus
CAATTCTTCCTCATTTTTCTGGTATTTCAGATCTACTGGAAAAAAATCTATATATTATGCTTCACTGGTTGATACATAATAGTACCAAATGCCAACGATTCCCTAAGAAAACCCAGGAAAGCAGCCTGCCCCATTCTTCAAAACCAGGTAAAGACTCTTATCTGTCATATGACTGAGGGATGCAATGCTCTAAACTTTATCCCTACAATACGATAGCTCTGAAGACAAGTTTTGATAAATAAGACTAAAGAGAAGGTAAATATTTCTTGTTGGCAGGAGTAGAAGATAAAGTGAAAATCTCAGTGGAAATGATAGATATACAGGAGAAGAAATGACTGGAGAGAAACATATATACCTGTTGTAAATATTTGCTTTCAGTCTCTGTATTATTTTTGTTATATAATCTTATAATCATGTATTTTGACTTAACATCACTCTCTATTAAAATATGAAAAGTGCCCTCCCCAACTCTTTTCTAGGCTTCTAGGATGAATTGATAAATATAGGATCCAAGTGTAGTACAAACTAGTTCTCCTTACAATGGAAATGATATCATTTGTGGAAGGTGGGATTTATTCTACTTATTCTCAAACAAAGTTAGATGTATTGTCCATACAACACATGAGGTATAAAGTATGTATGCATTACATTATGGCTAGCTGTAGTTAATTGGCATCTGTTGCCTAGTAGAGTTATCATTTTGTGTTAGGAACACTTTATATTCACTTCTTTGTCATTTTTCAAAAACATAATGTCATTAATCATAGTCACCATGTTATTGCAGCATTACCTGCAATATCCAATAACTGAAATCAACTTAGGTGTTCATCGGTGAGTGAGCAAAAAAATTACAGCATGTGTCCTCAATGGGATACTACTCAACCTTTAGGAAATATTGCAGCAGTACATAACACCTTAAAAGGCATTATTTTAAGTGAAATAAAGCAGAGCTAGAAGAGCGATTATCATGTGGTATTACTCATCTATGAAACCTAAAAATTGTGTCTCAGCTGGGTTCAGAGACACGGCCAATAATCTCAGCACACAGGGAGAGTGAAGCCGAGGATCTCAAACTCAGTCCCTGCTTGAGCAACTTAGTAACAGAAAAACCTTCTCTCAAAACTTAAAAGTAGAAAGTGCTTGGAATGTGGCTCAATAGAAAAGCCCCACTTTCATAAATAAAATAAAATACCTCAATAAAATACGCGTGCATGTGCTCACGCCCCCCCCCCCAACACACCCAAAGTTGGTCTCATAGAGGTGGAACAGAGTGGTAGGTAGCAGGTTTCTTTTCGCCGAGCGCTAGTGACATGTTAGCCGAAGGGAGATACTTTTTTAAATAAGAATTAATTCTTGACTAGTTTTACTCATAAAGAACATCAAAA
The DNA here is from genome assembly GCA_004025085.1 of Thryonomys swinderianus. Lineage (NCBI taxonomy): Eukaryota > Metazoa > Chordata > Mammalia > Rodentia > Thryonomyidae > Thryonomys > Thryonomys swinderianus. The sequence goes on from PVIC010055337.1 coordinate 1,386, forward strand.
TTTCCTCGTAAAATAAATATACGTATTAGTCAACTTTGGTAGCAGGAAGGTATGAGAAAGCAAAGCGGCTCCGCCGCGGGACGCCACAGGGAGGAGCACCAGCCAGCAAGAGGCAAGCGCCTCCCCGCACACCGGCCCCGCCCAGCGGTGAACACCACCCTCTCGCGATTCCAACGCCCCGCCCTCCCGTCTCCTCTCCGGGAGCTTTCATCCAGCCAAACTGGCAATTAAGGTTAACTGACACCACAGGGATTTCAAATGCATACCAAGTTGATTATAGAGTCTGTATTATAGACGTGAAGGTTTTTCAACTCAACCCGTCGAGTCTGTGGCGCTCAGATTTGTGGTCACACGCCTGGACACATGTTTCTGGGCAGGTTCTCTCTAGATGTGATCAGGTAATACGCAGATAAAGCAGCTTATTCATACTGCTTGTAAACTTCATCTTTTTAATTGAAGTCTTTGTGGAAAAAAAAAAAACTAGTGAAGTCCTCAGATGAGGATGGAGGCATGCCTCAAGACTACATTTGGAAGTGAAACTGTGATCTTAATTCTTCCTTGGGCTTCAAATCTGCTGACTTGCAGATTTCGGTCTTACAAACCCCATTCTGAAATTTTAATCTCTCTTCTTCCCTCCTCCCCCTCTACTTCCCTTCCCCTCCCCTCTCCCCTCCTCCATAAATAAGCATTCAACTGTTCTGTTTTTCTGGAGATCTGCAATATATTTACTGAAAAGGTAACATGAGTTTGTTTATTTTATGTACATCATGAGAACATGAATCTGAAATATCTGCTGAGTAATCAATCATAAGAATTTCTTGGTAATGGAATTCTTGTAAGTAAATGACAATCCCCACATTTTGTGATTTCACAAATGTTTATTTCTATTCGGCATGATATAGCTCCTTATGAGTGTTTGGCCATAACCCTTAATTTTCACCCCATGTCACTGCAGCCTACTAAAAACATTGCTTAATCTTTAGTCACAGTATCTTTTAAAAATGTAAACAATTCATAATCTTAAATTCATACTCTTAAAGCATGCCTGTAACTCCAACTCTGGAGAGGCTGAGGTGGTAGGATCACCATAAATTTGAGACCATCCTGGGCTACATAAAGAGTTGAAGGCCAGACTGAACTACACACACACAAAAAATAATAATAATATAAATAAAGTATAAACAGTCTTAATCATTTAATTAACAAACAAAAATTACCAAAAGATTTTAGTCTCAAACATAAAAACATATACCAATAAAATATACAAACATAATTTTAGGAAATGCATCTCTATCTCAAACTAATATGCAATAAATTTTAAAGGCATATGTTATATTTAACCTACTTATATTAATATAAAACAGGGATATAATAAAAAATCAATATATACTTAAATATCTAAAAAAAATGAAGTTAATATCAACATCCAAAACATCTCTTCAGTATTATTTACTATAAAAGTGAGCACCAGAAAATGTTAATATATTATTCTAAGAAAAAATATATATATGATGTTTTGGATCAATGGAAAATACTATGTTGCATCTTCAAATTAATTTAATAAGAAAAGTTAACTCACAAAATTCACCAAGGGAAACTCTGAGGGAGGTGCGGACCTCAGAGGCCTCACTGACCTCAGAGGCCTCACTGACCTCAGAGGCCTCACTGACCTCAGAGGCCTCACTGACCTCAGAGGCCTCACTGACCTCAGAGGCCTTACACTTGACAGATGCTGAATTTCAGCCCAGTGGGTCATCCAGGGCACCTGCAGCTCGCACAGAGCCAAACCAGGAGTTAAGAACTTCCATTCTCCACCATGGAGTCTGTGCTTCTAAGTTTCTACTCCGTCTCAGGCCACTTTCTATATCAGAAACGTAGCTTCATAACATTGTTCTTCAAGATCATATAGTTTCATTGATAATTTTTAAATTGATGGTTCTTCTCTGGAGTTGGTGAGTGAGTGATTAACATTTTTGTCAGCAGCTGTGTGGTAAAGCAGGAGGAGTAGATACCACCCGAGAAGAGGTTTATCACGTTAACTCTAACTTGGTTAAACCCTTCTGATTTAGTTAAATCTAAGTTGGCTAAATGTGATTTGTAACAGTTAAATCAGTCACGCGCATAAGCCATCCTCTCACACTGTTAGAATAACTAAAGTGGACAAGTATCCGAAGTAACAGTGAGGTTCCTTCTAACCCCCTCCCCAGTACGCTTGAGAGAATGATTCAAAGTCTGGACACAGTTGGTTGCCATTTTCTTCTTGTTTTTGATGCCGTCATAAGCACTTTTTCTAAACTAGCTTATACCTATTCAACTGTCCTTCCCTTCAGATGTGGGCTCCAGTTCCAGCTCCAGATCACAATCTTTCTTTTCTTTTTCTTTTGTGTTGCCACTTCCGGGGGGTCAAATTCAGAACTTTGTCCTTGCAAGGCAGGCACAGTTCCACTGAGCCACATCCCAGACCACGGACCACAAACTTTAACATACAGTGACAAATTATGTATAAAGCTCTCTTATGTATCAGAATTTTTCTCTTCTTGGAGGCTTTAAGAAGACAATTGCTATGCATGGTTATTTTAAATATTCTGTCAAAATTTTAAAAATCAATCTCAAATATACCGGTTCCTTTCTTCTCAAGTTGAGTGTGTTTGCAGCTCTGTGGGTATTGGTCTGTCTTCTGATGAATCATTCTCCTAGTGGACTAAGAAGTACTTGAATATATCTTTCTCTGTTAATGATGGAATAATACTTACATGAGAAAAACAGTAATATTTAAAATATTCCTTATAAATTAAGACACATTATCCTACTCTTACACGTATGCTTGAAGTTTCTCTACACATTCCTAAGTATGGATAAACAGATATTAATGGTATACTTTCTCTTTTAAAAGGTTTTAAACCTGCACAGGAAATGTAAACCTCTCAAAGAAATGACATTTTACCAAAAAACCAGATCTTTTTTTGCCATGCCATGTTACTCTTACCATGGATATAATTTACTAAACTGATCTGAAGATATTTCAGGTCAATACAAGAACCGTGTTCTGCGTGACTGATGTATTCAAGTACTTCTTAGTCCATTAGGAGAATGATTCATCAGAAAACTGGCCAATATCCACAGGGCTGCAAACACACTCGACTTGAGAAGAAACCAGACAGCTGTTACCTGCACACTGTCTGCCTATGACTGCGTTCAAAGGCCCGAGGTTCCCTCTTCTAATAAGATTGTATTTGTCACTTTTAAAATTGCTACATTTTCCTGAAGAAATGAGTGTCACCTACCCTGTTATTAAAAGGCACCTCGGGAATATTCAATTCTCTGAAAAAGGCCGTGGAAGGTGGAGAAAGTAAGTTTGTATTCAAAACAGTAATGATTTGAATAATGAATCAATAAAGCCTGCGGTGCCTTAGTTGTTGCAGTCATATATCTTAAATCTCAAATTTCTAAAAGATCTAACCTACTTTTCTTGCTCTCTTCTACTGTTTTGCAGGTATATTTTCCTGTGGTCTCTAATTATAGTTTTATACTGTTCATCATCATACTCCGCGATCATGTAATGCTATCAACGCATTTAAAAGTATTTACTGCTTGACTTGGATTACATAATAAAATATTTATTCATGCTTCATGATGAATAAATCCTGAAGAAGCAATGGGTATTCTTAATTTTATTTTTACTCTTTCAATTATAATTTTAAAATAATTTATATTTGTCTATTTTTATTTTACTACATAGCTTCCTTTGGAAATTAAAAATACATAGTTCTATATCTTATAAATCTTAAATTTCATGTATATATTTACTCACGTTCCACGCCCCTTTTCCAAGCACTAGAGTGGCTAGACTACTCAGAATTACCTGGACACAGTGTTGCTAGGTAACATGCCCGTCTGTCCACTCCCAACCTCTAGGTTAACTAGTGACACTAAACCCTTTTATAAAAGGTCGACCTTGGGCCGGAGGGTTAGCTCAGGGGTTCTGGCTCCTGCCTCGCAAGCTCAAGGTCCTGAGTTCGATCCCCGGTAACCACATATAATGCTGGGAGTGGAGACACGCCCACCAACAATCAACACCGCATACCACAATGCCGGACGTGGTGGCTCACGCCTGTCATCCCAGCATTCGGGAGGCAGAGACAGGAGGATTGCTGAGTTCGCGGCGGCTTGCCTGGGCTCCATAGTGAGCTCAGGGCCAGCCTGAACTACAAAGCGAAAAAAGGTCGACCTTTGGTGTCTGGTTCAAAGGTTGTGATATGTGAGCAGCCCCATTAATAAAGCCATATCCTTCTCTGTGCTCCTCTGGGTCTTGGTTCTTACAGGAAGTTGTTTTTTTGTTTTGTTTTGTTTTTTATAATTGCATATCAGCATGTGGTTGTCTGGGGGCTGGCACTGCTGTCACTGTCCAGCACTCTTAGAGGGTGTCATGCCCTAATTAATATCACAAGGAAGTATCAACATTCAAAGTATCTTTTCTACTAAATGTCCATTGCTTTTATAGCAATGTAAAAAAAAAAAAACTGTCATCCATCCTAAATGGGACACTGTACCCCTTTAAAGTCAGGGCTCACTACTTGTTTATCTTTAAACAAATACCTCATATGGTTCAGCTTAATATTTTTTTTTGGAATTGATTTCAATAAATAGAATTATTACATGATACTTATAAGTACTTCAGAAAGCCATTATCATTTAGACTTAAAATGAAATGTACAAAACCACCCAAAATTTCAAGTCATTTTGATTAGAAAAAAATCAAGTCTGTTTCATGTTCTGTTGAAGTCGCTTGGCACAGCATCAAGCGCAGAATCACCAGACCATAAAAGTCTCCCTGCAATAATGCCTTCCTATCTCCGTGCTCCACAACTCCCCCAGCGGTCATACCAGTGCAAACCCAAGCCCCAAATTTAATGATTCTGCTTTCAGTAATCCTCTCAAATACTAGCTCTGTTCCTTATAATACAAATTAAAAGTGACATGTTAGAAATGAACAGCATTATCCTAAAGATTAAAAAAGCAAATCTATTAAATGCAGACACTGGATCCTATGTTGAGTCTCTACAGTTAACTGTAAAACATAGGAATGTGGTTGTGTTAAATGTGACTGTTAAACTGGACTTCAACTTTACTGGCTTCAGAGCCACACCGAGGATTAGTAAAGCAGATTTGTGAGTGTGTGTGTGGATGGGTCATGGGATATAGCCTTGAAGTTTATATTTGATCTCTGGAAACTTTTCTCCCTGACATTATTTTCCTTCTCTGATTCACACTGACAATGAAGTGAACAGCTTCTCTCTGCTATGCTCTTCTGCCCTGACTTTCCTGCCTTAGAGCCTGCCAACCATGGACTGCAACATCTGAAAGTGTGAGCCCAATACCCCATGACTGTAAATTGTGTCCTGTATTGGGTCTTATAGGACAAAAGGCTAATACAGAAAACTAGTACCAGAAAAGTGTTGATACTTGGAAGACCGTGATATTTAGAAGCTTTGGTAATTGGCTTATAGGAAGAGTTTAGAAAGGTTTGGACATGCAAGGTAGAAAAGCAGTATTATAAACATACTCTGATTTATAATTCTAATTGGAGGTCAGAAGACTAAAACACAGATAAGAAGGCATGTAACAAAGGCCAGGCTGAAAAACAGATGGTCAGATAAGACTCTTTTCATAGTAGTAACAAACAGAGAGATCCGGTCATTTTTAAAGTAAATCACATATGAGAAAGGCTCAAAGAAGAATAGTTTTAGGGAAAAGAATGACATGAAAATACAAATTCCTAATTGTTCTTTAATAATTATACATTTGGAAAGATCCTATACGAACACCAGTTCCTTTATTTAGCAAAACCAAAAATATGAAAATGTTGTGAAATATATACAAAATTTAAAAAGCTAGTATTGATATTATAGAGATTGCAGGGTTCGGTGGAAAATGCATTATGTGCTACATTGTATTCTAGAAGTGGGATTAAAAGCAGAGAAGACAAGCAAAATCCCTACCCTTCTGTAGCTCTTATCAGGTCAAAAGAGATGCTAACATTGCATAAACAGATGAAAGCTTAAGTATGACATTCATGTTATAGGTAACTTTGTCCTTCCCAAGCTAAACATTATCTCTTCTTTTTGCTTTGTTTGTTTTTGTTTTTGTTTTTTGAGACAGGGTCTCACTTTGTAGTTCAGGCTGGCTCTGAGCCCACTATGTAGCCCCAGCAAGCCTCAAACTCAAGGCAATCCTCCTGCCTCTGCTTCCCAAGTGCTGGGATTAAAGGCATGAGCCACCACACCCAGCAATCTCCTCTTTTTAACACAGGTCGTCATTTAATTCATTCTAGGGAAATGACAACCAATAATAGGAAATGATGCTTCCTAATCAACAGGGCTATACTTGGCTATGCTGCTGTGATGACAGTTTTAGTTTAGGCCTCACCAGTCAGAGCATATGAGAGAAACGCCAGTAGATCAAGTACATGGGGTGCACAGGGAAAGCCAGGCCTAAGAGTAGCAGCTCACTGGACAATAGATCCTTCAAATGTCTGACCCTGTAGTTTTCTAGATGTCCAAGTTCAAATGCAAACTTACTGTGAAACACTGATGCTAAGTAATCAACATCTCTTTCCCAGACACTCACTTGTGTAGCTGAAAATGCCAGCAAGTCTCCCAGCACTGACTAACATGACCTCACCCAGGTGTGAACCTGCTGTTCACTTTCTCCTGTATTGGAAAGGATGGACAGGTGGATGCCTTTGGGCTCCAGATTTTTTTTTCTTTTTTGAGACAGGGTCTCGCTTTGTAGTTCAGGCTGGCCCTGAGCTCACTATGTAGCCCAGGCAAGCCTCGAACTCAGCAGTCCTCCTGCCTCTGCCTCCTGAGTGCTGGGATTACAGGCGTGAGCCACCACACCCAGTGAGGCTTCAGATTTTAAAACACCAACTTTCATGAACAAAACTACTTGGGTTGAAATTCTACTTTTTTAAAACTAAAATCTTCCTTAATAATAAAGAAATTAGCACAAGAAATTAAGTATTGAAATTCCTTCAGGATCTTATTCTGCATAGACAAAAAAGACAAAAACGAGCTCAATAAAAGATGTGCTGATGAAAAGTATAGCAAAAATGTAGCCTATAATAAAAAGGTATTGTGTATTTAAAAGTAACAAGGGGAAGAAAAAATATGATAGTAATAATAAAAAGGAAACATCTTATATATATATAGGGGTGGGGGGGTTGTAGGTTGGATGGGGTAGTAGGAAAAAATGAGAATTAAATTGTGTCATATGCTGGTACAAATTCTCAATCTTGTGTGTGATCATGATGTGTATATATAATGTACCAATAAAGGTTAAATTTTTAAAAAGTAGCTAAAAGATATGACCTTACATGTTTTTATCATAAAGAACTGGCAGGTATTGGAGGTAATATATGTTAGTTACTTCGTCATTCTGAAATGTGCAAATATGTCAAACTATTACTTCGTATCTCATAAATATATACATTTATGACATTAAAAATGAAATAAAAATAAATTACTTTTAAAAATGATGAAAAAACAGAAGATCTGTGTACTTTCCTTGCAATTTATGTAACTGGTAAACTTGCTGTGGCTCAGAATCTCTTCCTATTTTTTAGAACACGTTTAGAAGTAGTCATATAATTATCTTCAAATGCCTAGAAAATTTTCTCCTTTTAAAAATTTTTAGCTCCAGTGTCAGGCGTGGTGGCTCACACCTGTAATCCCAGCACTCGGGAGGCAGAGACAGGAGGATTGCTGAGTTCCAGGCTTGCCTGGACTACATAATGAGCTCAGAGCCAGCCTGAACTACAAAGCAAGACCCTGTCTCAAAAAAAAAAAAAAATTAGCTGGGTGTGGTGGCTCGTTCCCACACTCCCAGCATTGGGAAAGCAGAGGCAAGAGGATTGCTGAGTTCCAGGCTTGCATGGGCTACATAGTGAGCTCAGGGCCAGCCTGAACTACAAAGCTAGACCTTGTATCAAAAAAAAAAAATCATCCTCATCCTCCTCCTCATCATCAACATCTCTTAGGATAATACTTTTTACATAAATAAAAATGAAACAAAAATTGTTTTTTAGTGTTCTAGTAGTCATAATAATAAATAGAACAAAACAAGTGAATTAATTTAACACACTTTTTTTTTTTTGAGACAGTCTCGCTTTGCAGTTCAGCTCACTATGTAGCTCAGGCTAGCCTCAAACTCGGCAGTCTTCCTGCCTCTGCCTCCTGAGTGCTGAAGTTACAGGTGTGAGCCTCCATGCTCAGCATTGTGGTGTGTGGTACTGATTGCTGGTGGGTGTAAGTCACCACACCCAGTATTGTTGTATGTGGTTACCAAGATCTAACCAAGGACCTTTCACTTGCTAGGCAGGAGCCAGAACCACTGAGCTAAATCCCTGGCCCCTAAATACACCTTATTTAATACAATTTATCTGCAATTCCATCACTCCCATAAATGTTCACTATGGTAAAAATCATTAGTGGCTAGGCATCGTAGGGCATACTTGTAACCCTAGATAGTCTACATAAAGGCTAAGGCAGGGGGATTGCAGGTTTGAGGCCAGCCCTTTTGCAAGGCAGCAAGACCCCGAGTAAACCAGGAGAGGGGAAGACTAGATAGTTCACTGCCAGAGGGCTCCCCAGCATGTATGAAGCCCTGGATTCAATCCTCAGGACTAAAAGAATTTTAATGACATTTTAATTCCTCTGTTTTCCTTTTTGACTACATTCACAAAGCTTGGTGGCAATTTCATACCAACAGTATATCTAAATTAAGATTAGCTTCATATTAGGTGTTCAATAGCCACAAAGTCTTGTTAGCTATTGTATTGCATAGTATAATATTATAACAATGGAATTATTATTTGCATCGCTGTTTGATACTATGTACTGAAAACTTTGTATGCAGATCAAGACCTGGAAAGGACATGATGAAGGTGAAAATTATATGTTCACTAAGGTACATGTTGAATATGAACATGGTGTATATATAAAATGTACCAGTAAACTCAATAAAGAATAAAAAAGAAATTAAGAAATAAGACATTTAGAAATACATCGTGTGATACTTTATCACATCATATCCCTGTTTGAAAGTATTTGTTACCTTGGGGCGGAGGGTTAGCTCAGTGGTTCCGGTGCCTGCCTCTCAAGCGCAAGGTCCTGAGTTCGATCCTGGTAACCACATACAATGCTGGGTGTGGAGACTCACGCCCACCAACAATCAATACCACATACCACAGTGCCGAGCGTGGTGGCTCATGCCTGTAATCCCAGAACTCGGGAGGCAGAGGCAGGAGGATTGCTGAGTTCGAGGCTTGCCTGGGCACCATAGTGAGCTCAGAGCCAGCCTGAACTACAAAGCGAGACCCTGTCTCAAAAAAAAAAAAAAAGTATTATCTCATTTTCCAAAAGTAAGCAGTTATCTCCTTGCTTACTGGCTGAAGAAGCATAGTATGCTTAACACTAGAAATTCTTTAATGATGCTTAGCTTTTCATGTATTTTTGATTAATATTAATCCTTTGCCCATGAAATAGCTGGCAAAATAACTCAGACACACAAATACTGTATGTCAAATATCACATGCCTTCTCATATATGAAAAACACTATATATGTAATGTATATACATATGTATATGAATATATATGTAGAGAGAAGAGAAAGAACCAAACAGAAGAGAAATAAGTAGGAAGTAGGGATTTCATATATTCCTTCAAATTAATATTCAATTTAAAAATATATTTCAATATATTCTAATTTGTTTCTTTTATATTAGTAGTTCTCAATTTGAGGGTTTTTTTTTTTTTACATTTGTCTCTTTGTAAGAATCATTTTGGCTTGTCATGTACTAAGTTTTTTTTTTTTTTTTTTTTTGAGACAGGGTCTCTCTTT
>PVIC010055338.1:0-11265 GCA_004025085.1 Thryonomys swinderianus
CACATTTATTAACCATTCCATACTTTCACCTTCCTCTCCTAGCAATCTTTTTAAATAAATTCATATAAAATGGCATCAATCTGGGCCAAGGATTTAGTTTAGTAGCACCATGCCTGCCTCACAAATGCAAGGTCGTGAGTCCAATACCTGTTACCAAAAAAATGGCATCAACCTATCTGAACTGTTTTCTCCTTTCTACATGAGGAAAGAGACATCAATAGTCCCGAAGTATAAATCATGGAAAGATGAAACAAATGCTCTAGAAAGCTTGCTTTGTATATAGTTGGATATGCTTCCTCAATTTTTTTTTTTTTTTTGGTACTAGGGATTGAACTCGGGCCCTTACGCATCCAAGGTTGGTGCGGTACCACTTGAGCTAAATCCCCAGCCCCCCTCAATTCTTTCTGGATTAAAAACAACTACAGAATTCTAGGAATTGATTCTATTGCAATTTTATAAGAGAACAGATCAATAGGTATTCATTTAAAGAAGTAATGTCAAGTTTTATTTTTCTTATTGACCATGGCATAATTCTAAGGAATAGTTTCATTCCTTATTGGTACCTATCTCTTCATTCAACATATATTTATTAGATACTTTCTATGCACCAGGCACCATTTTAGTAGGTCCTTTAGAAAGGGAAAAATATCCCTATCTTCCCAGTAGTTCTTTCATTGTCAAAATCATAGTTTCTATGCCTTTGAAACCCCAGTCCTTTTATCCAAAATGGTGAGGTAAGAAAGAATCCAACCGCTTTAATTTCAAAAGAAGAACCCCAGAGAAGAGATCTGCATTTCTTAAAACAGAACTTCCCATGGGCCAGGCATTTAGTTCAGTTGCCTGCTTTGAAAGCACAAGGTCCCAAGTTTGATCCCCAGTACCACAAAAAAAAAAAAAAAAGTTTCCCATACTGTGGTATAAGTTATTACTGATTACAAGGAAACTGTAAAGTTTTAAAATAACATATATTTCATTGTACATCAACTGTATTGCGATACATGCACTTTTAGAAAGTACCAGTAAAAAGAAAATACCAGATAAATAACAATTCACATCACACGCAAATACAACAAATGTGAATTGAGTGTTACACGGTCAGAGTTTGTTTGCTGCACTTCAGGTTCTAGAAGGACTAAGTAGCACTGCCAGGATGGGACCCCAACCCCATTTCCTGGCTCCCAGTCCAGGGCTCTTCACCTAGTTAAGGTGGCTTAGTCAAGATAATAATAATATTTTAAAATTAATATTTAATTGCTGCTTTTGTAAAATAAACAGCAATCCTAATTTATCTATTTAAAATTTCAGATCTGTAAAGACTAGTTGCTAAAGAAGATCTAATTGCATATGATTTGCCACCTTAAAAACAAATGTGCTCATCATACTCTTTAAACTTTTCCATGTTTATGATTTTTTTCATATAAGACATTGGTAAAAAAGATGAAGTTAACCTCCTAAAACAAGTCTTTCACTCTTGCAAAAACTTAAAGCATTAAAACAGGCTAAATATCCAAAGTTAGATCAAGTTTCAGATCTTAGGTTTATGCTAATTGGGACTGTGGTTCTGCTAAAGCGGAGTTAAAATGCTCAATGCCAACTATAAAGATCCTTTGCCTTGGAACAACACATCATATTAATAATGCATTTCATATGCAAAGAGCACCCTGTATGTACAGCTTGCTGCTACAGCTCACCTTTATGGAGCTGCCAGGGTAGGCATTATCTCCAGATTTTGGAAACAAAGAAAATGAGGAAGCCAGGGGTAAAATGGCTTTCCAAGTTACAAGAAATAAAGCTGGTGTTAGGCCAGTATTCTGATTCCTAACCTTGGGGCTTTTCTCACATATCTAGGAAGTACTGGGGACTAACAAGAAGGCCAACTAATAGCACAGCAATTCCTATTAATAAATTTAGGTTCTAAAACATTTACATAAATGAACATTTTCAGAACATTACCCATCTTTATTTGATATCTGCTTTGCAAGTTTCCTTAAGTTTATTTCATGTTTTGTAATGAAATGGCACTACTGTTTTCTAAAACCCAATATAAAGCTTTGAATTACTTCCTTTCTCTGCTAGAGAAACCTCAGAATAAAAAGATAAAATGATCCTAATAAATAGCTGCATATAACATAAAACTTCTCAGTGCACTTACAAGTTGAACAAGGCAATAAATACTAATGGATAAGTGCTATCTCCTATTTTGAGATAGGACATAAATGAGATCTCAGAACATTCTCTTCTAAAGTACTTCTTCTCAACTGCTCAATATTTTCCTTTCCCAAACTCCCCAGAATGGCTCAGTCTTGGCATAAAAAACAAACACAGATTCAGTCCCCAAATCATAAAAACACTATCATCTTCTCCCTACTCTAGGCCTTATACTCTTAGAATATGTTTTTATTACCAAACTGAGCCCAGTGGGACACAGCAGTGTACTGGCCTGTTTTCACTGCTACTCTGGGGGATCCTCAAGGGCATGGGCTGTGTCTTCATCCTTTTACCTCTTAATCATTCCAATTCTTCTAAAACATGTCATTCATTAAATATTTCAATTAATGTTCACAGAGAACCCAAGAGAAGTATTTTATATCTAAAGCTTATTTTTCCTTCCCCTCTCTATCATATACTGTGCACATCACTGACAGATTAAACCCTTTTAAGCATCAAAGATCTATCAAGTAAAATCCAAACCTCTTAGCCAGATCCTTGAGCTCTTCCAGCCTACCTTCCCAGCTGGTTGCTCACTATTTTCCTTATACACTATATTCAAAGTTAAAGTAACTTCCCACACATTCAAATATTTTGTGAGGGCCTCTGTGTCAGTGACTCTTCTATGTGTCAGAGATAAGACAAATGAACTCAAGGCCCCATTCTCAAGGCAGCTCTCAGTTTCCTATACATACCCCATCCTTGCCCAGCTCCACGTCATCTCTGTGATTAATCCTTTGAATATCTGATCTTGAATATTTGAATTTGCTCTCTGAAGAGAGTGACTATCCAATTTACCTCTGTATTCTCAGTATGCCATATAGAAACATGTACATATTAAATGCTAAAAAATATATTAACTAAATAAATGATTTACTTACTTAGTAAAACAAACACATCAATTCATTTATTCAATACTTCTCTTAAAACGAAAATAGTAGCTAGCTTCTGAAATCCTTAATGAATTCTACTCCACTTTACCTTTATCCTTCTTGGCCCGTCTTTGGGACAGCCCTTCCTTTTGCTTCTGGTAAGCACAGTGATGACCTTATCCAGTCCCCTTTCAAGGCTCCCAAATACTTTCGTTACTTTTCTTTTTGGAGTATCTTCCATGTGTGCCTGGTTGAGATCCACTTCCACCGAGCGGCACCTGTAAAACACAACAAAGCAGGTATATCATAGGGCCTGGGCCTCTCCTGCCTGCTGGGGCCCCCACAGGTCCTGCTTTTGTCTCTTTACACACGTCGGGGGCCTTGATGAGACCAGCCAAGGCCAGATTGTCTCACTCCTCCTCTGAAGCACTAAAGGTGCCTTGTGTAAAAGAGCCAACGCCTGTGCCCCCAGTCAACTGCCACTCAGCGAAACTATTTTTCCTCTTCATTTGTTTTAGATTTTGGGGGCAGGACATTCTGTTTTGATGTCAAATACACTAAAAAATGTAAAGAATAGTATATGAACACCCATATGTCCTCCTAGTCAGTAGTAGTTAATATATTGGCATATTGGCTTTTTCTGCATATACAGACAATAAATACATTGAATATATGTATACATTTGCCAAGCCATCTGTCAGAATATTCCAGTCTGAAACACTTCAGCTTGCACCTCCAATGAATGAGAACATTTTGACCCAACCATACCATCATCACACTTAAAAATTAATAGTAATTCCACAGAATCAGCTAATACACAGCTCACATTCTAATTCCTTCAGTTGATCCAAAATGTACCATGCTTAAAAAAAAAAAAGTTGTAGCTGGGTGTGGTGGCTCACACCTGTAATCCCAGAACTCAGGAGGCAGAGACAGGAAGATTGCTGAGTTGGAGGCCTGCCTGGGCTACACAGTGAGCTCAGGGCCAGCCTGAACTACAAAGCGAGACCCTGTCTCAAAAAACAAAGCAAAACAAAAGAAGTTGTAAAATACAATTGTCAAATAAGATAGTGCACTTATAATCCCAGTTATTTAAGAGGGCAAGGCAGGATGATTTCAAATTCAAATCCAGCCTAGGCAACTTAGCAAGACTCTGTCTCAAAACTATAAAAAGGTTTCTAGCACGACAAGGCTATGAGGTGAATCACTAGCGTAAAAAATAAATTTTAAAAGCCAACAAAGGGTCAATTAGCCACATAGCTTTTCATCCAAAAGGAGTCACCAGAGAGGACCTTGCATTACCTGAATGAATACCGCCTGCTCATTCCCATACTCTTCTGGTAAAAAAAACAGGAGAAAGTGAACATCAAAAAGGGACTTATACAGCCAGGGACAGTCTGGTAGGATGCCAGTCTCACTGCTGAACACCAGTTTTACAGTTCCTCCCCATGAAGGTGGGGGAACAACAGCTCCAGTAATGGCCAGAGACCATCTTCATGAAGACATATGCTCCTGCAGTCTAGTCTCCAACAGCATGCATGTCACGGTTCACTTTAACCAAGGCATGTCACAGAAGAAAAGAGAAATCTCATTACATATACTAAATATCTGAACACTTACCGCCTCTCAGGACTAATGACACCTGTCATTAACTTGTCTGTTCCTGCTGAATTCACTGGTGTTTTAATTGGTGTTTCTTTCAGGTACTGGTTTCTGGCTATTAGGAAAAAAAAACAAATACAAATCATATGCAGCTGATACACTATGGTTCTGAAATGTCTATCAATAGTTTATATGTCACTTTATTCATTGACTCAACAATACTGTAATCATTTGGCTAGCAAAATTAAAGATTCTATTTAAAGAAATGTTGTCATGGCTGGGGATTTAGCTCAGTGGCACCACATCTGCCTTGGAAGCACAAGATAGTGAGTTTGACCTCTGGTACCACCACATTAAAAAAAAAAAATGTAATGCCGGACATGATGGCTCACACCTGTAATCCCAGCACTCGGGAGGCAGAGACAGGAGGATTGCTGAGTTCGCGGCGGCTTGCCTGGGCACCATAGTGAGCTCAGGGCCAGCCTGAACTACAAAGCGAGACCCTGTCTCAAAAAGCAAAAAAAAAAAAAATGTTGTCATGTAATTTGTGATAAAAGTAAAAATCATTCTGCCTTGGCTGTGTGACCTTTTGCTTCACTGAAAATTGAGTTCACATGTTATTTTATAAATATCATATGATAACCTAAATTGATCAAATAAATATAGATTTCATGAGTACTGATTTCCCTTTCTATAAATTGTTTATACAATAGCTTAATTTATGCCTTTAACTGAAATAGCACTGAAAGTATTAATTCAATAGTCAGCCCTACTCAACTCTGTTAAGCAAAATGATCAGTGCCCATGAAATCTTGACAAGTTATTAAAGAGATCTGAACTTTATTTATTTACTTATTTGTTTATTTTTTTGAGACAGGGGCTCGCTTTGTAGTTCAGGCTGGCTCTGAACTCACTATGTAGCCCAGACAAGCCTCGAACTCAGCAATCCTCCTGCCTCTGCCTCCCGAGTGCTGGGATTACAGGTGTGAGCCACCACACCTGGCACTGTGGTATGTGGTATTGATTGCTGGTGGGTGTGAGTCTCCACGCCCAGCATTGTATGTGGTTACCGGGGATCGAACTCAGGACCTTGCGCTTGTGAGGCAGGCGCCGGAACCACTGAGCTAACCCTCCGGCCCCTGAGCTTTATTTTTTTTATATTTCTCTTTCAGAATTTCATACTTTAGGCAAGATATTTGCATTCCAGATAGTTTGTGACAATTCTGCATTAACAAAGCTGATTATCATTGACTAGTTAACTTTTTATTAATGATCTAAAAATCTTGTTTCTTTAGAGATAATAATATTTTGAGCTGGGGATTTAGCTTAGTGATTCTAGTACCTGCCTTGCAGAGCAAGGTTCCAAATTCAATCCCTGTTACCACCAGAATAAAAAAAAAGAGAGATAATATACAATATTGAAGATATAGTATGAAGTTTTTAAGAGATTGAGAGTTCAGTTTTGTATATAACTCGTTTTTCTTTTGTTTTTGAAACAGGATCTCGCTTTGTAGTTCAGGCTGGCCCTGAGCTCACTATGTAGCCCAGGCAAACCTGGAACTCAGCAATCCTCCTGCCTCTGCCTACCAAGTGCTGGGATTACAGCCATGAGCTACCATACCTGCCATTGTGGTATGTGGTACTGACTGCTGGTGGATGTGAGTCACCACGCTTGGTATTGTTATATGTGGTTACATGGCTCAAACTGAGGACCTTGTGCTTGCTAGGCAGGCACCAGAACCACTAAGCTAAAATCCCTGGCTCCTGTATATAACTCTTAAGCTCTATTTTCACTAGCTTCATGAGACTAAGAAAATAAGATCAATGAAAAATGCCTGTGAAAGCAGTTTTCATTTTTGTAGACTAAGAGTATTTGCTACCCTATGTAGGTGCCTTTTTACAATAACCACTGATAAGACTGCATAGGAGTCACAAAATGAAATTAATTATCTATGTCAAAAATAACTCACACTGAAATTAAATGCACTAATGGAAGCTATTGATTTTAACTTCACCTACTTGCTCCCTTATGCCACTTTTCTGTTTAAAGAATAGCCAATAATAGTTTTTTTGTTGTTGTTGCTGAGACAGGGTCTCGCTTTGTAGTTCAGGCTGGCCCTGAGCTCATTATGTAGCCCAGGCAAGCCTGGAACTCAGCAATCCTCCTGCCTCTGCCTCCTGAGTGCTGGGATGACAGGCGTGAGCCACCACACCTGGCACTGTGGGATGTGGTATTGATGGCTGGTAGGCGTGAGTCACCACACCCAGATTGTATGTGGTTACCAGGATCGAACTCAGGACCTTGAGCTTATAAGGCAGGCTCTGGAACCATTGAGCTAAATCTCTAGCCCGCCAATAATTATTTTTGACCAACACAATCTCACATGAAAAAGATATGTAAACTGATACTTTGTGACTATAAAATTCCACACTATATACATTTCAAAATCTTAAGAGTCATATAAAAAGCAAAAACTATCAGGCCGGAGATTTAGCTTAGTGGTTCCGGTGCCTGCCTCCCAAGCGCAAGGTCCTGAGTTCGATCTCTGGTAACCACATACAATGCTGGGCGTGGTGACTCACGCCCACCAGCAATCAATACCACATACCACAGTGCAAGTGTGGTGACTCACGCCTGTAATCCCAGCACTCGGGAGGCAGAGACAGGAGGATTGCTGAGTTCCAGGCTTGCCTGGGATACATAGTAAGCTCAGGGCCAGCCTGAACTACAAAGCGAGACCCTGTCTCAAAAAAAAAAAAAGAAAAAAAGAAAAAACTATCAATAATGAATGTGATTAGACAGTACTTTCAAAAGGTTATTTAAAAATCTCTGAATGAGCTAAGGCTTAAGCTAAAGTCCATCTTATTCCCATGTTCAACCTGAATCATAAAGGACAATGTAGAGAAATAAGGTTCTTCTCTGTTCATATGTTATTTCACTGAACTCACCTAAGAAGCACAGGAGCCATACATACAAATACATATCAACAAAGCAAACTGGCCTTACAGTTTTGGGGGAAAGTATTACTTGAATTGACAAAATGGAAAATACCACTAACATAATGGGTCTTCCTCACAAATATTCAGGAATAGTCTTCCATGATATCTTCATGGATAATAAGTTGACCTTTGAACTGACTGTCAGTTCCATTAGCAAGCTAGAAGCACAATAGTAAGTAGTAGCTTGGCAGCAGTTCACATGGCAATGCTTCGGAGTTTGGGTTCACTAGACCTTAATAAAACACCAAAGAAGGTCACAATTACTTAAAAAAGGGCTAATAAAGCTCACAGCCCATTTTTTAAAGTGGCATAGACTAGATCAAGGTAAATAAAATCCCTTCAGGTTCTAATTTATTCCTTCATTTGGCAATATAGCCCCTACCACACACAATACAAGGCTGTAATAAACAAGGCAGACAGTCTCTGATGGCATGACACTTAGTGCCTTACTTTGTAAGACTCCATCCTAGGAAACTGGGTTTAGCCCCATATATAAATATAAATATATATATATATATATATATATATATATATAATTTTTTTTTTTTTTTTTTTGAGACAGGGTCTTGCCTTGTAGTTCAGGCTGGCCCTGAGCTCACTATGTAGCCCAGGCAAGCCTCAAATTCAGCAATCCTCCTGTCTCTGCCTCCCGAGTGCTGGGATTACAGGTGTGAGCCACCACACCCGGCACTGTGGTATGTGGTATTGATGGCTGGCGGGCGTGAGTCTCCACGCCCAGCATTGTACGTGGTTACCGGGGATCGAACTCAGGACCTTGCACTTGCAAGGCAGGCACCGGAACCACTGAGCTAACCCTCTGGCCCTAGTCCTATATTTTAAGAGGCATGCTGAAAAAGAGGAATGTGTCCAGTCAATCAAACCCTTGAGTATTATAAAGGAAAAAGCAAATAAATGGTAATAATTAAATTTGAGGAGAAACCAAGGGAAAAGAGAGGGTTATGGTGTCTGGACACAGGCACAGATATCTGGAATGGCCTGATGTGTATGATGATAATAGGACAGAACAGGACCAAATACCAGAAGTGATAAATGGCTAAGCGAGACTGAAACCTGGATATGACTTTGGGCAAAATCATTTCACTAATCTGAGTCTCAAATAGCTAAACAGTTACAATGAAAATTAAATTAGATAAATTCTAACTTGTCTTTCACTTCTGATATTGTATACTATTCATTGATCTTATAAGAGAAAAATACTGGGTCAGAGATTTAGCTCAGTGGTTCCAACGCCTGCCTCGCAAGCGCAAGGTCCTGAGTTCGATCACGGTAACCACATACAATGCTGGGTGTGGTGACTCATGCCCACCAGCAATCAATACCACATACCACAGTGCCAGGTTTGGTGGCTCACGCCTGTAATCCCAGCACTCGGGAGGCAGAGACAGGAGGATTGCTGAGTTCGAGGCTTGCCTGGGCTACATAGTGAGGTCAGAGCCAGCCTGAACTACAAAGTGAGACCCTGTCTCAAGAAAAAACAAAAAAGCCGTGCGTGGTGGCTCACGTCTGTAATCCCAGCACTTGGGAGGCAGAGACAGGAGGATTGCTGAGTTCAAGGCTTGCCTAGGCTACATAGTGAGCTCAGAGCCAGCCTGAACTACAAAGCGAGACCTTGTCTCAAAAAAAAAATTAATTTTTTAATATTTTAATTTATTTGAAAATAATCAACACACTTTCATTTCAACTAATGCAAAGTAGGGCCAGGATTTAGCTCAGTGGTTCTGGCTCCTGCCTCAACTAATGCAGAGTAACAAGATTTCTTTTAAAAAGCAACTTCACTTCTCTGAGAAATTCTGGAGACCAATGCTATTAGTATTTCTGGCCTGATATGTGTTTATTTAACTTAGCAAAAAAACTGAAATTTGAAGCTTTTATATCACTCAGCAAATACCTTTTGAGGGTTTAGTATAATGACTTGGTGAAGTAAGTATTTCTCTTTTATGTTGGTTCTTATTAACTGGAGTTTTAGGCTCAGGAAACACAAAGTTCTCTTCATTCTTCATAGGAGTCTTAGGAGTATATACATTTTCTTTGTCCTTTAATTTATTTGCAGATGCTGTACATAACACTGGAGTTAATGATTTAGACTCCAGGCCATTTGATTCTGTCCAATGCTTGGTAAACTGGAAAAAAAATGTTACAAGATAAAGCACAGTGAAGAAGAAGAGTCAATTTCTGTACAGCCTGCCTTAATCGCTGGTAAATTACTTTACACTGTTTTTATTAAAATTAAGGACTATTAAGAATCTTATAGGGAATATCAGGAAATTTGAAAATGTATATTCAGGTAGTTCTCTTTGGTATAGGTAGATACTTTAGTCCATTCCACTGACAGATAATTTTCAACATGTTTCAGTCAGGGCTTAAATATACCCCAAAACTTAGGCAATATTCAGAATGGGCCACAAATAGTCCCTAAGAAATGCTTGCTAGACTGCCATAGTTTGCCTATAACATGTGCCAAAAAATAAAATGTTGATCAGTGATTGTGGCAAAAAAAAAAAAGCTAAAATAAGATGGTAGATACATGATAGTACATTAATTATCAAATAAATATTGATTGGGCTAGGAATGAAGATCAGGCACAGCGTCTGCCTGGCAAGAACAAGTCCCTAAATTAGATTCTTGAGAACAAAAAACAAAAAAAGACAAATGAATATAGGTTGGTTAAGCTCTCATCAGACAAAGAATTTTATTTATATCTAGTTCTTTTTTTTTTTTTTTTTTTGAGACAGGGTCTCACTTTGTAGTTCAGGCTGGCCCTGAGCTCACTATATAGCCCAGGCAAGCCTCAAACTCAGCAATCCTCCTGTCTCTGCCTCCCGAGTGCAGAGATTACAGGCATGAGCCACGGCACTGTGGTATGTGGTATTGATGGCTGATGGGCCTGAGTCACCACGTCCAGCACTGTATGTGGTTACCGGGGATTGAACTCAGGACCTTGAGCGGCAGACGCTGGAACCACTAAGCTAAACCTCCGGCCCATTATATCTAGTTCTTAATCTTTAGGAATGTTTCAGCTGTTCTTGATCTTCTGCATTTCCATATATATTTTAAAGTCATTTTGAAGGCTCCCTATAAACTCAAAAATTGTAATTATACTGAATTTAAGTTTCAATTTGGAGGCTGAGGATTTAGCTCAGTGGTTCTGGTGTCTGCCCGGCAGGATCTGCCTGGCAAGTGCAAGGTCCCGAGTTTGAGTTTGATCACCGGTACCACACACCACTATGCCAGGTATGGTGGCTCATGTCTGTAATCCCAGCACTCAGGAGGCAGAGGCAGGAGGATTGCTGAGTTTGAGGCTTGCCTGGGTGACACAGTGAGTTTAGGGCCAGCCTGAATCACAAAGCAAGACTCTGTCTCAAAAAACAAAAACAAAAACAAACAAACAAACAAACAAAAATATATATATGTAAGATGAAGTGGGATGAAGATATAGCTCAGTACAAAGGTCCTGGGTTTAGTCCCTAGTATCAAGAAACGAGAAGAAGCAGGAGAAAGAGAAGGGGGGAAGGGAGGGGAGGAAGAGAAGAGAGAAGAGAGGAGGGGAGGGGAGAGGAGAAGG
>PVIC010055339.1:0-11265 GCA_004025085.1 Thryonomys swinderianus
GGCGTCACAAAGGGACTGGCTGGAGGTGTGTGACCTGCTTCTTCTCACACCGAGATTTAGCCAAACTCTTTCCCGATCTGTCGCTTGAAGAGGGACATAGGGCAAAAACAGGACGTGAGAACCAATTCAAAACGTGAGGATTATAAACCCCCAAGTTTTCCATCCGACTCACCCCTCACAGGAGACTTGGCCAGGGGAATGTCTCCCCAAAGCTGTATTTTTAAAACACTGTTTCATTCCAATACCCAGATAAAGATATTCCTACGGACTGGGCTCTGCTTCTCTTTGCTGTGAGGTGGCGCTGCAGGACAAGAGTTTGGGTGCCAAGCCTGACTCTGAAAGCCTTTTTTTTTTTTTTAAGAACTTCTGTCTCCCACAATTACAGAGCCTGAGCTCGCCCTCGCCAACCTCTCTTTACTTGAATAAACAAGTGAAGAGTCTCAGAAGTTCATTCTTTATGAATAGGGTCTTTATGACCATTTTTTATGCAGTGATCTCACAGTTGACAACTTCTCCCATCTCGCCCATAGGAAACCGCCAGATCCCCCTTCGACGGCACCCGGACCCCACAGCTGGCACCTGGCCCTGGAAAGCGGAGGGAAACACCGACAGGTTCAGTCACATGTGCAAGCTACAAGTACTGATTCTATCTTGCTCCACTGAAGAAGTTCTAAGGAAAACAAAGTCAGCGTGCTTCTTTAGGACTTTCTGGGCAGAAGTGTTTTCACCTCTTTGTCAGTTTCTGCGGTGCGTGGAGGGGGTGGGGACTGTGGACACACTTGAGTCACTAAAAAGATGCTGTTGGGCTGGGGATGTAGCACAGTGGTAGAGTTTTTGCAAGTCCCTAGCTTCAATCCTTAGCCCTGAGGAAAAGAAAAGAAATGAAACTCTGGTTCTGGGGCGTTACATTTTGTGCCTTTGCATACTTTTCTGAGGAAAGCTCCCTGCTACCTCAGTTTCTCAAAAATGCTCCTCTCAGGAATCTGCCTCCCGTAATAGCTGATAAGCTCTCCAGAGTCTCCTGAAGATGGGAAAGTACACTTAACCCTGTGACGCTACCATCAAGCAAAGATGAGCAACTGCTGGGGGACCAAGCGGCTTCAGTCCACACGGAGTCCGTTCTACTAGCACCACACCAAGCGCCAGAGGCAGCCTCAATCGCGTTTAGACCCCACTGTCACAGACACTGCTAAACCCAGGGAGTTGTTTCTTGTAAACCCTGCGTCCTTGTTGCTTCTTGGCAGCACTGTGTTTACACAAAGATCAACCTTCATGAGAGAACTGCTTGGATATTAAGAGTCTTATTGAGATTGCATAATGGGCCTCAAACTGGTTATTCTAATCACTTTACATAAATCATCTCACTTAATTTGTACAAGGACACTAATGGGGTGGGTATACTGTTACATTTTACAGTATAAGGACATTGAAGCATCCCAAAGTTAAGTATCTTGTACACCTTGTGGCATAACAATACTGTCTAGATCCATTTACTAAATCCTTATTATATGT
Source organism: Thryonomys swinderianus (assembly GCA_004025085.1). Taxonomy (NCBI): domain Eukaryota; kingdom Metazoa; phylum Chordata; class Mammalia; order Rodentia; family Thryonomyidae; genus Thryonomys; species Thryonomys swinderianus. Next base: position 1,513 of record PVIC010055339.1, read on the forward strand.
CATACGGTTTACATATTTTAGTACCCCTATTACTATCCCTTTTTTAGAAGGGGAGACTCTTGAGGCTCCTAAAATTATTCACCCAGTGTCACCACTAGTGAGCAGAAGGACCTAAATTGAGGGATTTCTTCTAGGAGTTGCCTACCCCATCCTCTTTATGCTTGTCCCAGCCCAGTGAAGCTATGCAGTGGTATGTTTGTTGCCACTGAAAGCTCTATAACAGTTCACTATTCCTGCTTAACCCCATTCCAATTCCCCCCAGGCCACTCTCAAAACTGCTTCTGTCAGGGTATTTTGTGACCTGAATACCCTGGACCCATGAGTCAGTCCCCAGTCATGTCACCTGACTGGACCCGACCCATCAGTAGCACCTGACACACTTGACCACGCCTACTGCGACACCCCTCCTTCCCTTCCAGGATCACTCATCCTCCAGGACCTCCTCTAACTCTCTGGTCAAGCCTTAAAGGTTTTCTTTCCTGGCTCCTCCTCTTCTTCTCAAGGGCTCCAGGCCTCCCTCTCTTGGCCGGTTCCTACAGTCTTCTGCTTTAATTGCTCCCTAGGCTGAGGACACCCACAGTTGTAAAACCAGCCCATCCTCCCTCCCAAACTCTAGACTCAAATGCCTACTTGACCTCCCCACTGAGACAACCAAATGTTTCACCTGAGCATGTGGAACTCACGGTCTTTGGTCTTTGTCCCATCTGCACACCCAAACCATCTCACCCACGGAGTCTTCTGCAATCCCCTCCTTCTTGACCTCAAACCCTTGGAATTGTTACTGAGTCTTTTCTTCTCCAGTTCCACCTATTCAGTCAGCCAGGAACTCCTATCAGTTCTGCACTCAAGACACAGCTGGAATCCGACCACCTCTCAGAGCCCACGGCCCATCACACCTCAAAGCACTGTGCTCTCCCACTTTCCTCCATTCTCCACGGCGCAGTCAGAGGTTGCCCGCTCCTGCCACCCCTACTGCTCACCTCTCTCTGGGCCTTCGCCTTCGCTGCTCTCTCCACCATCTCCAGCTGCTCAAAGAAGTCATTTTTAAAACCACTTCTCAACTCACCACTGGCCATCCACCTTACTCTGCTCTACTTCTGTTTTAGTCACTTTTCTTATTCCCGGGACTCAAAGAGAGCTCACCTTGACACAGGCGCTGGAGGTGTCAGCCGTCTGCCATTTTAAGGTCTCTGGCGGAGACTAGCTCACCTCATGGTGGCCAGGAAGAGGAGAGTGAAGGAGGAGCTGGGGAGGAAGCAACACCTCTGGGACCCCTCTCCTCTGACCAGGCTGCGGCTCTTAACACCAGCTAGGCACCCCCTGAATTCAATCACCCTTCAGAAGCTGCGCCCCTCCTTCGAGTGCATAAAGCTCTCAGCAAACACCAGACGTATAAACCACAACTTCTTTCCTTGGCATCCGACTTCCCACACAAAGCACAACTCATTTTTTTCATCATATAATGTCTGTCTCCACCAACTAGACCACAACCTCCACGGGCCAGGTATTTTCGTCCACGTTCTGCATTGTATACCGAGAGGCTAAAGCAAATAGCACGTTGGTACACAGTAAATACTTAACTAAATGGATGTTTTCAAAAGCCCATTCTCTTGGGCGGGTGTGGCTCAGAGTGCTTGCCTGGCGCGTGTCAGGTCTGGTTTTGATCTCGCCCCTCTACACACACCAGAAGAGCCTGTCTCTTTCCCATGTGCTACATCCCCCTCGCGCTTCAGTGTGTCTTAGGACAAATATTTGAAGAAACCAAGAGCTCTGCCTTGAGACTGTTGGCAGAAATTGGGGGTGGCCCCACGTCCCCTCGCTGGAAGTGGCTTCTCCTCGTGGGGCGTTTGGGGTCAAGGCACAGAACTGTCCCCAGCTCTCTGCCCAGGCAATCACCACGTTCCCCACCGCCCTCAGCACTGCCCTCTGTTTAATACCGGAAACCTTGCTTACTATCTCTGTGCCGGAGTCTCTGCTGAACTTGTGTCTAAGAATGGACAAGATAATTCCTAGCCACAAAGGCCTTGTGGTGATGCTGAGGTTCTTGCGTGTCTAATGAAATGAAAGGGAACGGGCCTGACTGGCCAAAACCGCTGCAAAAGCCACGGTGCCTGATATTCTCCCCTGGCTGTTTCCTCTGCTAAGCCCCAAGGGAAGACCAATGTGAATGCTAAGCAGGAGCGGCGGGAAAAACATCCGCGCTAACCTCTCGGTGACCCCACTGCAGCAGCTCAGCGGAGATGAATTAAAGCGAGGAAGCCCGTTGGCGTCAGCCTCTATTGACGCCAACAGGAAGGGGCAGCGGAGAAGCAGATTTGCTGCTGGCGGTCATTTACCCCCAGAAAGCCCCCGAGGGGAAAAAAAAAATGGCAGAGCTGAGATAATAATATTCACTAACAGCCTTGTACGAATGTTCAACTTCCTTGTTCCTGCGCTATTGAATGTTCCCGAAATACCATCTTAATAGACATTTGCTGGCAAGAAAAGGGGAGGGCGGGTTGCAGAGGTGTAAAGCAGTAGTAACGCGGCTGAAGAGCTCGCTGCGGAAGGTAGAGAAAGCGATGTCTTGGGAGAGTGGGGTTGGCGCAGCCCCTTTTCTCTTGTCTCTCACTGGAGGCAGGTGCCCAGCAGGTACTAGGCTAAGCAAGAGGACTGTCGTTTTCCACCTCAGGGAAAACAAGAGGAACCTGTTGGACCCAGTCTGTGAAATTTCCTGTTTCCAGGGAGGCTTGGTGTGCTTGTGCTACTATAACAAAATATGTGACAGTGAAAACTGTATAAATAAGTTTGCTTCTTCTTACAGTTCTAGAGGCCAGGAAGTCCGAGATGGAGTTCCCCGCAGCGGGTTTCTTGTTACATTATCCCATGCCAAAGGTCACACAGTGCACAAGTCAGAGAAGACGGTGGCTTGTACTTCAGCTTTACGGAGGTACGATTGAGCACTGTATATAGTCAAGGTGTGTAATGTGACGCTTTGATACATAAATACACTGTAACCTGCTTATCACAGTCAAGCCCATGAACAGATCGATGGCCTCCCGTAGTTGTTTTTCTTATGTATGGGTGGTGAGAACACTTAAGATTTATTGTTAGCAAATTTCAAGAATAAAATATTTTATCTTCTTTAGTCATCATGGTGTACTTGACAGCCATTCATCTTCTACCTGAAGTTTACACCCTTCACCAACTCCCCCCAGTTCCCTCACTACCTAACTACTGATAACTACCTACCTTTCTATTTTTCTATGACTTCAGCTCTTTGAGATTCCAGCTACAGATAGATCGTGCAGTATTTGTCCCTTAGTGGCTGTTCTATTTCATGTAGTTCAGTGTCCTCTGGTTTACCCATTTTGGCTGTTCTCATAAATGGTCTGACTTTCAAAAAGTAGCATAATACTGCATTGTGTGTGCACATGTGTCTACTTTATTTGTCTACCAGTGAGCACACAGGTTGTTTCCATGTTTTGGCTATTGTGAATAATGCTTCAAAATGGGGCACAGCTATTTCTTCTAGATACTGATTTCATTTTTTAAACACAAAACCCAAAGATTGCTGGGTTATATGTCAGATTGATTTTTAACTTTTTAAGGAACCTCCATGCCATTTTCCATAGCAGCTGCAGCAGTTTATAGTCCCCTCAATAGCATACAAGAGTGTCCTTTTCATCTCATCATCACCATAAGCCATCCTAACAGATGTATCTCATGACTTTAATATTTTCCTAATGACTAGTAGTACTGAACATCTTTTCATATATTCCATTTGTACGTCTTTTTTTCTTTGAGAAATTTCCTTACAGTCCTTTCCCCAGTTTTTCATTGAATTTTTGCTTGTTATTGAATTGTATGTATTCCTTATATATTTTGGATTTTTTTTTCAGTATTGAGAATTGAACCTAGAGATACCTCATCACTGAGCTACTTCCCCGCACCTTTTAATTTTTTTTTTTTTTTAATTCAAACCAGCTGTGGTGGTACATACCTGCGATCTCAGCACTCTGGGAGGCTCAGATAGGAGGACTACAAGTTCCAGCCCAGCCTGAGCCATTTAGTAAAACTATATCTTGATATTTAAAAAGGAAGAAGATGTGAGGATATAGTTCAGTGGAAGGCCCTGGGCTTAATTTCTAGTACTGTGGAGAAAATATTATTTTGCTCAGGGTTTTATTAAATTGACTAGGCTGGTCTTAAACTTGCAACCCAACTGTCTCAGCCTTCTGAGAATCTAGGATTATAGACTATGCCTACATCTGGCTTGGATATTAATTCTTTACAGAATTTATGCTTTGTACATATTTTCTCTCATTCTATGAACTGGCTGTTTCCTTTGCCTAGCCCAAACTTTTCTGTTTAATGTAGTCCTCACTTCTCTATTCCTGCTTTTATCATCTATCCTTTGTTGTCATATCCAGAAAAATCACTGCTAAAGACCAGTGTTGAGTTGTTTCTTCCTGTGTCTTCTGGGAGTTCTACAGTTTCAGGTTTTATATTTAATTCTTTAATCCATTTGAGTTTTTGTGTATGGTATATGATACACAAAGTATTTTCATATTTTTTCCTTGTAGATAGCCAGATTTTCTGGCATCCTATTAAAGAGACTATCCTTTCTCCTTTGTGTATTTTTAGCACCTTTTTTGAGTCCATTTACTGCAGATGTGTGGGTTATTTCTGGGTTCTGTTGGTCCATGTGTCTGAATGGTCCTTGCTATTCCTATTCCAGAAGGTTTGTAGTAATTCAAAATCAAGAACTGTGATACTTCCAGGTTTAATCTGCTTTTTAATCTTTTCTAACAGTATTCTCTAGCTGTTTGAAGGCTTTTCTGGTTCCATATGAATTTGAGAATTTTTTTTCTATTTTCATGAAAAATGCAACTGGAATTTTTTATAGGGATCAAAGATCCCTTTTACCACTACTAACACTCCAACAATATCAAGTCTTCTACTCCATGGACATGGAGTATCTTTCTAATTTTTGTATCTTCCAATTTCTTTCATGAATGTCTTTAGTTTTTAGTGTACAAATTTTGCACCTAGTCACTACACTTAGTTCCTAAGTTCTTCTTTTTGGAGTACCAGGGATTGAACTTGGGTCCTTGTGCTTCCAAGGTAGTACACACTTGAGCTAAATCCCCAGCTAGTTCTTAAGTATTTTTAAATTTTTAATGCTATTATAAATATAATAAATGTAATATAAGTAACTGCTTTTTGTAATATTAAATGTAATAATAATGCATTGCTTTTTGTATCTTGCAACTTTACTGAATTTATTGAATTGTTAATAGGTTCTTTTGATAGATAAAAGTTAACTACATTGTCTTCTGTTTTCCCAAAAAAAAAAATATTTTTTTTGGAATGTTCTAAACTCGGTTAATTAATTCTTAAACCTGGAGAATATTCTCTGTTGACTCATCCTGCGCACACTCAAGTGAACAGGGGAACCCACAGCTTTACCTCTGTGGCTTTGTTGACTTCATCCACCCAGCAGTTCTACAGGTTGGTGGTGTGTCTCTACAGTGGTCTCTGGCTGGAGATGCATGCTGGTGGCCTTACAGCCCTGGGATTTCAGAAGCTGTTGATTCCCACAATTCCTCTCAGCATTGCCCTAGCAGGACCCTCTGATGTGGTTCTACCCCTGCAATAAATCTCTGTTGGACTCTCTAGCTATCCAACATTCTTTGAAATCTACGTAGAGGCTGGAGGTTGCTATGGCCCTATAGATGTTGTGTTCTGTGCATTTGCAGAATTAATATTGTGTGGGCATTGCCAAAGCTATGGCCTGTACTTTCACAGGTGGTAGGTTGAGTTGCAGCTGATCTTGCCAAGGCACAGCTGGGCAGCAGAGGAGTGCTGCCTTGGAGATCTACCGTGGAGCAGAGTAGCAAATGCTGAGGTCCTGAGAGAACCTCAGTAGAAACTGTTCTCAGGGTAACTGGAAGGTTTTAGAAATGCTTTGAGGCCTTTCTCACATTGTCTCTGTGAATGAATCCCTTCTATCCATGATAATTTCTCTAGCAAACTAACTTAGCCACCTAGTTGTTTTTTCGCTTAAAGATTCCTTTATACTCTTTCAGTGACCATGCTGCATATTTTCTAGTTTTTCATTCTCTTTCTTATTACAAGTTCCATCTTTAAATCATCACCTTCTTTTCTCATTTTACTGTAACCAGTTACAAGTATCCATGAAGCTCCTTTTTCCTTTTTTTTTTAAGCTTAGGAATTTCTTTTTTTTTTTTTTTTTCCTTTTTGAGACAGAGTCTCACTTTGTAGTTCAGGCTGGCTCTGAGCTCAGTATGTAGTCCAGGCAAGCCTCGAACTCAGCAATCCTCCTGCCTCTGCCTCTGCCTCCCGAGTGCTGGGATTACAGGCGTGAGCCACCACACCCGGCACTGTGGTATGTGGTATTGATTGATTGCTGGTGGGCGTGAGTCTCCACGCCCAGCATTGTATGTGGTTACCAGGGATCAAACTCAGGACCTTGCGCTTGCGAGGCAGACGCCGGAACCACTGAGCTAACCCTCCGGCCCAAGCTTAGGAATTTCTTCAGCCAGATATCCTAGTTCATTACTCTTAGGTTCTGCTTTTTCCAGAGTCCTAGGAAATGTACATAATTCTGGCATATTACTATAATTGGAATTAGGATTCTATTAGGCACTAAGGATAGCCATCCTAAACTGGAGTTAAGAAGCCCAAAATGGAGTCCGCTGAGCCATGACCCTCCAAGAATCTTACAGAAACATCCTGTAGGTGTCCTTTAATTGTCTGGAACCTCCTCAGAGCATGACCAGGCAGGACACTGGCTCAAGAACGCATGGCTCCAGGATAAGTTAGCTCAGTGGTGCTGCTTCTGCCTCACAAGCACAAGGTCCTGATATGGTAGATAGGTACATTAATTAGATCTCTCTCTCTTTTTTTTTTTTTTTTTTTTTTTGAGACAGAGTCTCACTTTGTAGTTTAGTCTGGCCCTGAACTCACTATGTAGCCCACTATATAAGCCTCAAACTCAACAATCCTCCTGCCTCTGCCTCCCAAGTGCTGGGATGACAGGCGCAATCCACCATGCCTGGCACTGTGGTATGTGGTACTGATTACTGGTGGGCATAAGTCACCACGCCCGATCCTGTTGTATGTGGTTACTGGGGATCAAACCGGGACCTTGTGCTTGCTAGGCAGGCATCAGAACCACTGAGCTAAATCTCCATCCCTAATTAGATATCTTGTAGGCAGACAGAACAGGCCTGTGAGGAACCAACATGGAGAATAAATGAACCAACATGGAGAACAATCTAGACACATTCACTGAAGGCCAGCATTCTAAAAGAAGAGAGACTATCATACCCTGGTAGAAATATTCTAAATAGGTATCAGCCATCTGGATGGGAGACCAGGGTCTTAACCCACCCCTCCAAGAAAGACCCTTGACAAAAAAATCCTTGTATGTTTGCTGTCTGACTTGCTTTCTCATTGGATCTCCATTTAACCAATATTACCTAAGTGACTATACTTGTCCTAATCTTATTGGATCATGGTTTTGTCTACCTTGTGATTTTTCATTGGACCAATATTACCCAACCAACAGTACTTGCAATGTTGCTGGTTGACTGTAGTTTTGTCTCACCTTAAACCTGCCTCATCTTATGCCTTTGTTCCATAAAAACCCACAGGGAAATGAGGTAGGTGGACAACCCACTTTTGGGTTCCCCTTCTGTCCGTCTTAGGCAGAAGTTTTATCTCTCAATAAACTTTTCTTACCTTTCACCTCTATCATTTCTAGAATTCATTCCTCAGTTTTATAGAACACAAACTCACACTTCAGATATTGAGCAGGTTTGGAGTTGTATTTATTCCTCTATATCACTGAGTTTGAATCCTGGTACCAGGGGGACATAAATTAGATCCTAGGAAATATGTAGGTTTCTACAGAACAGACATTATATTGATTATACAATGCCTGAGCTTCCTACTAAATCCCTTAAAAACTTCTAGTTAAAGGGTCCTGGTGGGTATCCTACTCAGAACCCCCTCCCAGCTAATGAGAGCTTTATCTTTTTACCTTTACATATTTTACTTTCTCACTGTTATATTTTTAAAATAACTTTGCTTGTGTCTTGTCTCCTTTGTCCATGGTTTCCTTCTTTGTCACCATGGCACATAACCCCAACATTCTGGTAACATTACCAGGATGGCTTTTATTCTAATTTGCAGTACCTTATTTCTTATTTCTGTCTGAGACCACAATGGAATGGCCAGAATTTTGTCTATAACCACATAAATAACCCCTAAGAAGATTCAGACATCCCCTAGACTTGCCTCTTCTGAGCCCTTGTCAAAATCACCCTTATTGCCCCATTCACAGGAATCTAGATTTTTCAAGTCTATTCATCCAGTTTATTCCAGTTTTATACTATGTAATTCCAAAATTTCTGCCACATTTCCAGGTGCTTGTTAATAGCAATGGCACTGCCACTTCCCACACACACAAAAATATCTTGTACTAATTTTCTGACTTGATCCACTTTTCATTGTATAACAAAATACCACTGAAGTTTATTTGGTTCAATGTTCTGAAGACCAGAAGTCTAATATCAAGACACTAGCTAGTGGCTCACATCTGTAATCCCAGCACTCAGGAGGCAGAGGCAGGAGGATTGCTGAGTTGGAGGCTTGCCTGGGCTAAATAGTGAGCTCAGGGCCAGCCCAAACTATAAAGTGAGACTCTGTCTCAAAAAAAAAAAAAAAGATTCTATCTGGCAAGGATCTTCTTACTACATCATTATACAGCTAAAAGGCAAGTGACCACTGGTTAGAGAAGACAAGTGCAAGAGAATATGTGCAACAGAGGAGACACTATTATAACTAAGCCACACCTGCAGTCACAGCACAAATCCATTCATGAAGACTCCACCTTTATGGCCTAATCATTTCTCAGATGTCATATTTCCCAATATTAACACAGTGTCACATTTCACCATGACTTTTAGAAGGGATATTCTAACCACAGAAGAGACTGACAAGGTGCAAGATCTGCAAGGGGAATTGGCATATAAAAGATCTGGAAAAACCAGAGCTATGTCCCCAGTTTCAGTCTGGAGGCCTAAGAAACAGAAGAGCTGGTGGTGTAGTTCCAGTCTCAATGCTGATAAGCTTGAGATCTAGGCAGGGATGATGTCTCAGCCCAAGTCCAAGGCAGGAAAAAGCTGATGTCACAGTTCAAAGGCAGTCCCACAGGAGGAATTCCTTCTTACTTGGAGAAGAGTCAGTCTTTTGGTTATACTGAGGCTTTTAACTGATCAAATGAAACTCTCTCAAATTAGAAAGGGCAATCTGCGCTACTGATATATAGGTCAATGTCATCCAAAATACCCTCACAGAAATATCCAGAATAATGTTTAATAAATACCTGAGTATAGCACTTCATGTTCCAGTTAATCTGATATGTAAAATTAACCATGACACTACTGAAATTAAACTGGTATTAGTCTAAACTATAGGATTTAAGATATTAATTTTATTATCTACAAAAAACACTAAAATAATACTTTTTTTTTGAGACAGGGTCTCACTTTGTAGTTCAGGCTGGCCCCGAGGTCACTATGTAGCCCAGGCAAGCCTCAAACTCAGCAATCCTCCTGTCTCTGCCTCCTGAGTGTTGGGTTTACAGGCGTGAGCCACCACGCCCGGCACTGTGGTATGTGGTATTGATGGCTGGTGGATGCGAGTCGCCACGCCCAGCATTGTATGTGGTTACTGGGGATC
>PVIC010055340.1:0-11264 GCA_004025085.1 Thryonomys swinderianus
TTTTTTTTTTTTTTTTTTTTTTTTTTTTTTTTTTTTTTTTTTTTTTTTTTTTTTTTTTTGGCCCTCTGCATATCTTCTGTGGCAAAATATCTATTTAGAATATCTATTTAGGTACCTTTCCTATTTTTTAAATTGGATTGTCTGCCTTTTAAATATTGAATGTATACCACCATGCCCTGCTTCCATTTTTCTGCTTTTGCAGGTGGGTATCTACTTACTACAGCACCAATTATTGAAATGATTATTCTTTTCCCATTAAATGTTTTGACACCTTCATTGAAAATTAATTGATGAAAAATGTAAGAGTTATTTTCTGGATTCAAAATTCTATTCATGGGTCTTTCTCTCCTTCTGCCACAACCACATTGTCTTAACTGCTGTAGCCGTGTCTTAAGTTTTCAAGTCCATCTTCCAAATTTTTTCTTCTCTTCTTGGTACACCATAGTAACTGACAGATACATAGATAACAGATACATGGTGTCTTGTATCTTATTTAACGTATTAAAACAAATTTGATATAACAGTTTGGAACTGTATGCTTGATAACTGTTTATTCTAACAACATCATTACCTTTTATAATCCCAGTTACACCTATAATTTTGTGGGAGTTTTTGCAGTTAAAATCACTTTCCCTTAAATCCACACTTTTCTCCACAGGCATCATCTTAATCACGACCCTGCCTCCAATCACACTGAGTAACGTTTACTCTCCAGCCCGCTCACTGTCCACTCACTAACCCCATCTGCCTCCACTTTTTCTGCCTTCTCCACCCTCTGCTTTTAGAATCCCCGGCCCTGCGCCACTAGGAGCCGCAGCTCCAGCCCCTCCCTCCGTCTACCAGTCTCCTTCTCCTGAGCACTGAAGGCTAAAACCGCTGAGCAGTGGGGAGCCCAGTTCAGTCTGGATCTCCTAACTCAGTTGTGACATTCATCATTGCGACCATGTTGTAAAGCCTACGGACACCTAGAGTAATGTGTGAATGTCTAAAATAAAATGCGTAGGACTACAAAGAAAACTGATATTGAAATGTTTCAAGCTCTTAAAGGTACTGGTGATATAATAATAATTCAGCTTTATTACTTTCCTAAGTAGTAAGTCTTATTCATGATTTTGAAAGAATAAAGAGCAGAAAAGACATTTCTAGACAGCCACAAACACCATGATGGGTAAGAATGTAAGATTTCTGCTAGTGACAAGTCACGTGCATTGCTATTACTGTAGTAATCTGTGGCCTCTAATCACAGTGGAATAAAATGCTACATTTCAATTAGAGAAAATGAAGCAGTTTTTCTTTAATTATTTTTGTTTTTATCAGCAACTTAAAATACACCCTGAATTCTGTGCTGGCTTAATGCTCCAATGAATATGGAGTGAAGCTAGGATTCTTCCCTTTTTTTTTTTTTAACAATGTTAGACAATGGTTCCACTCACAATATTATTATATATGGTGATGGGAAAAAATAGCCAAAAGGATCAAAAAGTTGTCTCCCCTCTGCCCCATTATGGTCTTGATCTCAATGGCTTTCAAAGGAGTCACATTAAAAAGCAGCTCTGCCTCAGTATCATCAACTACAGCCTGGGATAAGGTGCTGAACCATAGAAATTCAGAGCAAGACACTCACCAATCTGAAATCATGCAAGGCCTCAGAGACACTAGGCCTGACAAGTGAGCAAAGGCATGTGCATATGACATATGCCTCAGCTCTGAAAGAAGACTACAAACAAATTAAAGCATTGGAACAATGGAAACAATAAATGCAATGACCCTAAAATATAAACCAAAAATATCTTCAAAATCTAGCCAAGTATACTGGTGCACATCTGTAATCCCAGCACTCAGGAGGCTGAGGCAGGAGAATCATAGCATATAGAAAGCCAGCCTGGGCTACATAGTGAATTCAGGTCAGCCTGAACTACATAGCAAGACTGTCTCAAAAAACTACAAAATCTTGGGGCCAGAGGGTTAGCTCAGTGGTTCCAGCGCCTGCCTCTCAAGTGCAAGGTCCTGAGTTCAATCCCCGGTAACCACATACAATGCTGGGCATGGAGACTCAAGCCCACCAGCAATCATTGCCACATACCACAGTGCCGGGCATTGTGGCTCACGCCTGTAATCCCAGCACTTGGGAGGCAGAGACAGGAGGATTGCTGAGTTCGAGGCTTGCCTGGGCTACATAGTGAGCTCAGAGCCAGCCTGAACTACAAAGTGAGACCCTGTCTCAAAAAAAAAGAAACTACAAAATCTAAAGATTAATGCTTGGTCAATTAAATATCTACAGTGTCAAATTTAGTAAATTAGTCCTTTGCAACTAAACTTTAATTGAACTAAATGTGATATGGTACTTCCAAAAGTGAAGGTTTGCAGGGAAAACATGATCTGAGAATGTCTCAAATATCCAGGTTCATCCATCTACCACCCTCCAGGGTTGAAAGGGGGATGCAAGCATAGCCCAGTGCTGTCATTTAAGGAAATGTCAATGCTTAAAATCTCAGAGAGACCAGAGAAGCCACACCCTTCTTCCCCGCCTCAGTGTTAGTGGCTTGCCTGCTCCACATCTGGGGACGTTGCCCTGTCTCTGTAATCTCTCTGAAGTACCAATGTGATTCTAGCCAGGGGTCACAACTTCAGATGCTCATAAGAGTGCAGAAGGCCATTTGAGTCCTTAAGCGTTCCAGACAAAATGTCCTAACCTTACGCACTTTTTAATGGCCAATGATATCATCTGAAGCTGAGAAAAAAAAGCCCAAAACACAAAAAGAAATGAAAACTGCATACACCATCATCCCATGGTATTCATCCCATGAATCACTTAAGAAATCACACAGTATTTGCTTATAACATATGCACATTCTTCAATGTATTTTAACTAGTCTCTAGATTACTTATAATACTTAATATCATACAAACACTATGTAAGTAGTTATTATACAACATTGTGTGGGGAATAAGGACAAGGCTTGTAGTCAGTACAGATGCAATTTTTCTTCCTGAATATTTTCAATCTGGCGTTGATTGAAACCAGGGAGCAGAACCCGTGGGTGTGGAGGGTCAACCATATATTTCACACACCCCCACACAGTCACCGCTGCTGCCCCAGATTCATATACTCCAAAATATAAAAATGAAAAACTTAAAATGAGTTTCAACAGCAAAATTATAAAATCCCTACTCTAGACATTTTATAGCTGAGAAATTCCATACTTAATGTGGGATGTGGGTTAAATATATTTGATATGATGTGAAACTAGACCCCTTAAAGTAAGAATTCCTAAAGCCCATGAAATTATTTTTTTTAAATCTTTGAACCAGGAGAGAAATAAAATGAACGGAGAGAAGTATAAAAGAATAACCAGCAACTGACCCCAGATCCCATAGTGACTGAAAGAAGTGGCAGGTGTATGCTCTCGTAAAAGTGTTTGTCACTTCACTGGACAATTGTCATCTCCCAGGGAGAGTCCAGTGTAGCCGGAAGTTCAATGAGGGATCTGGAAACTTATGCAAAATTTCCATTTTCCAAATATTGACAATAGTTTCGAGGTTCCATCAAACAGTTTGGAGGCTACAAGTAAAAGCTGGCCACAGGGGACTGAGAGGCTGGGATGCGGAGAACTGATTCATACCCAAGATCGAAAATGTGAGAAATTTTCCTCCGGATGGTTGGAACATCCATGATCTTCAATATGAGTTGGGAGAATGAGCAGGAGAACATCTTCTAAAGGACTTAAATCTGTATTTATAAGTTCAGAATTGGGTTTCGTGTGAATATTACAAAATTATTTGAAGAATAATTAGTTCGATAATGAGTCTGCAGGTGAGAAACAGCTGCTTTGCCCCTGGGCTCTGGGTCACCGTCTCTGCTGTGTGAAGAGTCAGCAATAATTAGAAGAACCTGCAGTGCCAAACTAAATTAAAATTTTTCAAACCGTTACTCACTGTATGATATAATTTTGTTTCATGTTCCTGGGATGGGGAATCTCAAATTAAGTCTCTATTCATTAGAAAAATAGGCTAACTAATTTAAGGCTATGAACTATCTGTTTGTCAATGGTATTGAATGGTTTCTATCTACTGTAACAGATCATTCTGCATTAAAATAAATAGGAGTTGATTATATGCCAATGGTTTGTTTAACAGCGCTCAATTGTACTGAGCTCTGAAAATCTAACGGGTCTCAGTGGACCCGCCTGCATGCTATTTTTCTGAAAATAAAATATTGATGTAATTGGATTTCCCACCCACATTGACCCTGAAATGAATAGATGGGATTGGTTTAAGCAAAAATTGGAAAGGAAGAAATTCTAATAATCATTGAGTAAAGCTATTTCAGGATACTTGGGGTTTGTTTAGTTTGGTCATCCTAAAATCCACAGATAACCTCTGGATGGTGTTTTCAAAAGTTCTTGGCATTGTTAGAGAATTCTGAGTAAAGACCAAGAAGGAGAAGATAAAATCTAAACCAGGTGTGTTTTCACATGACAGTAATCCCAACATTCTAGGAGGCTGAGATAGGAGGATTCCAAGTTTGATTTGAGCCTGGGCAACTTAGTGATTTAGCAAAACTCTATCTCAAAATTTTTTTAAAAACTTGAAATATAGCCAGCCCTAGTTTCAATCCCTAGTACCAAGGAGAGTGAAGGAGAAAGGGAGAAAAGGAGAAGAAAATGGATTGGGGGTGGAGAACAAATGAACACTGAAAAACAAAGAAAAGTAACTTTCAGGAAGACTTCAGGAACCTTATCTCAGTGATACCAAACCAACAGGTTGGTTTGTCAGTTTAATGAGGAATATGCAGCAAAACCAGTTGTTCAACATCTTTTAGGAGAAAAAGAAAATCGTATATTCATTGAATCTCCCCCTTTTCAACCTGGCATTCGGCTCTTCTGTAGGAGGGCTTTAATCACACCCCGGTTGAGCTTTTAACAGGATGGGCTTACTCTATTGAAAGTCCTCTTGGTCATTCCTTTTAGTTTTTCTGTTTTCTTTAGTCATCAACCTCTGGACTAATCCTGTTAATAGAATGATCTTGCTTGATTTTTTTTAATGTCTTCTCTGTTCCAATCCAACTTAAGCAATTGAAATGCTTTCTTTCATCAGCATTCAAAAGGCAGCATTAGCAACAGTAACAAAAAGTCTCAAATCCCTACTGGGTTTTCCCATCATCCTTAAAACAGGCTAAACAACTCAGGAGTATTTACATTCTCAGCATCTGGATGATGACATATTTTTTTTGTCTTAAACATGAACCACATCTTCACTAGAAGGCGATTGGCCAAACGGCACCACCAAAAGGTTGTTTTGAGATTTGTCTAGTTTTTTGCCATTGCAAAAAAATTAAAATGGCTTCCTTCCCTCACCTTCAACCCCACTGGGTACCAAGTCTTCGTGG
The DNA here is from genome assembly GCA_004025085.1 of Thryonomys swinderianus. Lineage (NCBI taxonomy): Eukaryota > Metazoa > Chordata > Mammalia > Rodentia > Thryonomyidae > Thryonomys > Thryonomys swinderianus. Next base: position 5,390 of record PVIC010055340.1, read on the forward strand.
TAGAGTTGTACTATGACCGTGATAGCACTACTAGCTTGTAAATTAGACCATATTCCAAGGGCACTGGAGACAGGATAGTTTAAAGAACTTTGACATGAGTCATTTGGTAAAGTGAATAGTCGCGAGGTTTTCTTTGAATTTTAATTCGGTTTCCTTTAAGCGAATATAGCTCAAAGGTGTGCTTCCATCACCCCACCCAACAGATGAAAACTAACCAACAAATGTAGTCGAAAGAGCCTGAGTCTTAGCTTAGCTTTTTTTCTGGCCTGTCAGGTAATAGATAGCATTGGAAAAGCATTAAACCTCTCTGGACCTTTCCACCATGAAAGGAAAATAATGGTCCTTTTTTACTTTTCAGAGTCCTTGGGGAATTAAGTCTTTTTGGTAGATTAGTGCTGTTGTGTGATAGTTGTTATTAATGATAACTTGGTCATGATTGGAAGAGAATAGTTTAGCCATCAAACCAACCGTGGGAGGCTGATGTTGCCATTTGATGATTGTTCAGTGGTAGGTTCCCACTGAAAGTGTATTGGGTCTCTGAATACATATATAGATGCAGACCTGTACCATATTATTAAATTTAGTGCCCAGTCCCTTGTGCATCCTGGGGCAAATTAAGAAAAATCCAGTTTCAACTTTTTAAGGTTTTAGTAGTTCATTTCTTTTTCTCTGGGGAATTCTATGTACATATTCTATAGGCCAGTTGTAATTGATAAATATTTCAGATTTTATTTTCCCCTCTTGATCCATGAAGAAATGAGAGCATGGTGGGCAGGTAGGCATGCAAAAGGCAGCCAGGGTAGATGAGGAAGTTTATACAAATTAGGGTGCCAAGAGTCTAATATTAGTATTAACAGGCTAGCCAAATTTATTCCTCCAATTGTATTTTGAAAAAAAAATGTACCAACACCTCATAAAAGCCTGAATCAAGGCTGTGTCAGGGCATTTTTTGAAGGCTCTTAATGGGAGAACAATTACTAGTAAAAGAGGCCTAAAATTAGTTTCTTATACCAGGGCTCCCCATGAAGCGGTAAAAGCGAATGTACCGGGCGGAGGTCTCCACCTTGCTCTCTACAGCGCCTTCTGAAACCTTATGTAACCCGCGGAGAGTTACTTAACCTATGTTCATCTCTTGTTTCCATAGACGAAAAGAGGGCTTGAGCTCAACTTTCCAAGCCTAGAAAATACAAAAGGGAGTTGTATGCCTTAATCCAAAGCAAGACTGTAGGTAAAATCCACTGGATGACAGATTAAAGATCATCACGGAACTGAAGGATCATAGGATGTTAATACTGGAAGGGCATTTGAATAAACCATTGGCGGCAGGGTTTATAACAGTCTCTTTGGTACTTACATATCATGAGTCAGTCCCTGAGGGTTTGATTGTTCCGACCTATTGACAAAAATCAGTGTGAAAGCTTTCGACTTCCTGTACGAAGGGCTCAGCTGCATTAAATTCTTATTCTTGATGCGGATCCTGCCCTGGTGGCCACACTCACTGGGGCCACCCTTCAGTTCTGTGGTGTCTTTTACTCTTCATTTCACTGCACCGAAGAAAGTCTTCCACTTGTAGAGTTTTGATGGTGCATAAGGTGCCTACACATACACTGTAAAACTAGGATCATTCATCATTTAGGGGAGAAATCACTTCTGAGTCACCATGATTTTCAAGGGGTAGAACTTAGCCTAGAATGTGTCTACAGAGGGATTCTAAACACAGTTTAAACCATTTGGTTTGGTAAATCTCTGAAAAAATGGGACCCTCTTATTTCTTTAGACTGCCCTGAAATGTGCTCTCCACAGTGTTTAGCACGGCATCCTGCAGCAAATAGTCCCCTTTGAGCTAATACTCTCTGAACTCCTTAGATTATCCCCAAGAGCCCAACAGCTTAAAATCTCCGTCTTTCTATTCATGGTGGTGACTCAGAGTCTCGCTTGGTAAAGTCTTTCTTCACAGAGAGCTTCATTCGGTGAGTCAAACAGCAACTTCCCACACAAGACCATAGTGGCAGGGACCCTACTTAGAAAATACTCAGCTAGGTTACTGGGTCTAACAGAATCCATTCAAGCCTTTAGTCTCTCTTCACTTTACCTTGGGGTCCTCACCTTCGCCTGTTTTTCCTGTCTCTGACCTGTTACACAAATTCTCACATTCCACCTTAGTCCTTTGTTTTGCTGGCATTGTCTGTTCCTTTCTGAATTTGGTCCCTTTCCTTAGTGCTGCTCTGATATAACAGACCCCCCAATATCCTGTGTGTCTAGAAAGATATATACGTAAAGGAGGATTCTCTTCGCTGACTGCAACTGCAGAATCATTAGGTGTCATTTCAAGGGCCCTAAATACATAGCTGCCGACACTCCTGAGTACATTGTAGGTGCCCTGTAAGTGGTTGTTGCATAGACTCTGCTGCCGTGGCTGCAAAAGCTGAGCCAGGAGCTCAGGAGCTAGCAGTTCAAACACTCTTGATGTGGCAGGTCCGTGAGCACACAGCCCGCACCCAACTGCTGAGGCTTTACATTCTGGCCCAGTGCCGTAGGCTATCAAGAAGTAATAGGGCCTGAGATTTAGCTCAGTGGTTCTGGCACCTGCCTCACAAGCGCAAGGTCCTGAGTTCAATCCCCGGTAACCACATACATTGCTGGGCATGGTGACTCATGCCTGCAAGCAATCAATACCACAGTGCCGGGTGTGGTGGCTCATGCCTGTAATCCCAGCACTCGGGAGGCAGAGGCAGGAGGATTGCTGCCTGGGCTACAGAGTGAGCTCAGGGCTAGCCCTGAAATGTGCTCTCCACAGTGTTTAGCACGGTATCCTGCAGCAAATAGTCCCCTGTCTAAAAAAAAAAAAAAAAAAAGAAGAAGTAATAGAATTTATCACAGCTTTAATCTTTAAAATCATCCCCCAAATTCTGGATTCCAAATGGGTTTTCAACTACCTAAACCTAAACACTGTCATCCTGCATCTGAATATGCCTGACTTCTCCATGCTCTGATCTTCATCTAAATATCAAATCCTCAGAAAAGCAACCACTGGCTACTCTCTGAAAAGCCACTGAAGAGCAAGCCTCACCCCTCCAGCACCCTGCTCTAGCCCACCGCCCTGACTTTGCTTCCAGCACTGATAAATCCCCGAAGTTTTCATACATTTCCCTCTGCATTGTTTATCTCCATGACTAAAATGTGAGCTCCATGGGGACAAGATTTTGTCTCTCACTAATAGCTGCTGCTAGAAAAACTCCTGGCATAAATGATATTTTCAGTAAATGTTCATTTTTACAAACAAATGGAAGAATCTGTGAACAGTGGACAAATGTACCACTACTGATGCTCTTTACCTGTGCCCGCCATGATACCGAGCATTTTTCATATATTATCACAATGATTTTTTTTAAAAATTCATTCTTATTCAGGAAAGTCCCAATGAGAAATGAGCCCTAAGACCCAGATTATGAAACACTGTATAAACAAAAGATGAATCTGAACAGTACTAGGGCCCAGCAGCACCTTCCTTTGCAGTGTGTTATATTTAATTCTTACTAATTCTATTGGACTTAAATTAACTCATCTCATTTTACATATTACAGAATTCAAGCTCAAGAAATTAGGTGACTTGCCAATATCTCATAAGCTAGTGAATCACAGGACAAAGTTGTAAACCACCTCTGTTTAACTCTAAAGCCTGCTTCACCCCAAGATCCCAAAAAGGCTGAATATTCTTTTTCTGAAATCCTGGTGAATTCTTTCCAGAATAAGTTAACATTGGGATATTTTTTTCTAGGCTTATTTGAATAAGATTGGAATAGCTTATTGTACCATTTAATAATTAATTGCTATAGGTATATGAAGAATGACTTTTTCTTAATGAAAAATTTCAGGATGATATTATAATGTTAATATTCTCAGAAAGTACTCTCATGTGACATGAGCCTTAACATTAATAGGAGAAAGTGTATTCATATTCTTTTCAGAGATAATTCTTGAAAGCTACAGTATTTAAGGAATCTTCATTGAGGTAAGTTCTAGTGTATGAAAAGTACCTGCTTGGTGGTTTCTAAGAATTTAATAAATCTCTCCAGGAAAATGCTGGGTTTGAAAGGAAATTTCAAAATCATTCAAGAATCCTCTCTATGTTCTCGTATTTGTATTACAAATAAAGAACTTCTTTTAAAAACCGACTGTAAGAAGCCAGAGAAAACAAGAAAGTTTCTTTTGCATTATTTGGTGAAAGATATTGTGTTGCTATTTTTTTTTCCTTTTATTACAACAGACACCTCAGTGCAGATTCCTGGTGACAGGATGCCTGCTGACAGGCCTGTGGAATGTCGCTGTCACCAAGCTCCGAGAAGGCATCTGGCTTGGAGATGACCTCAGAGAGAAAGGATGATTGGACAAGCGCAGGAGTCATTGCCTTGCAGGACCCGCCCATGCACCCCACTACCCCACTCTCCTCTGTCTTTTATTTTCCCGCCCAGCCACGCAGACCACACTGAAAGGTGTGTGACATGCACACAGCACAACATTGTCCACTTGCGCCATTTCATGTCAGTTCAGTGACATTAAGAACGTTCACATTGTTACATAAACATCACCACCATCCACCTCCAGACATTTCCACACCAAGCCTTTCTCTACCCACTAAACATAAACTCCTATCTATCTCTCTACTCCCTTGGCCCCTAATAAACACTGTTTTTCTCTTGTCTATATGAATTTGACTATTCTGATGCTTTGTGTAAATGAAATCATACAGCATTTTTTCTTTTGCCATTCTACACTCTTAGTACACTTGACTTTCATTTCCTTCACAAGGAAAGACGTGTTCTGGTATCCACAGTGAAGTAACTCTGGGTCCTGGCATTCTGAAAAGGTGAATTTTTAGCACTGGCTTCAGCTCAGTAGTCATAGTGCTAATGAGTCACAGTAGTCTCCAAAGCAAATTATCCCAATTATATCATTGGTTTCACCTTCATTTAAAAAACCCCTGCAGGTTTGATAAATCCCATCAGAGGTAGAAGAGTAAGAGTGGACAAATGTCATCTTTCAAAACTGCCTAAAACATCAAGAAGTTTACTCATAGAGCTGAAATGGGAAGAGACAAAAGGAACAGATTTTATTTCTATGGATTTTTGTGAATGTTTACAACTTGGTTGCTGAGTTCTATGTTTGGATTCCTGTTTCTCTCATGACGGTTAGCAGAGGGAAAGGTCAGGGAGGAAAAGAAACTTCCTGCAGGTAGGGGAGAGGGAAGAGCTGCAGGGAAGGCCGGGTGTTCCCTGCTGTCCCATGGCCAGTGTGGCCAGTGTGAAGGACAGGGTGTGGCATTAGCTGTGGAGCGGAGGGGCAAGACAGCAGCCTCTGAGACCTGCGGAAGACAGCGGTATCAAGGGGGTGTGCCCCACTCTGAAGACAAGCCCTTTGGGGTAGCCTGGCCACTTCACTCTTGGTCAGCTCAGAGTTGCACTGTGCTACTTAGAGCAGCACAGCCAAGGGCTAAATGTGTGTGGGGAGAGTGGATGCTGGGTTAGCAACTGAGAGATGGGCCCTGGTGCCATGGGTCTCCTGGAACCCTGCATTCATCCAGACACTGGTGGCCCCGCAGAATTCAGCAGGTGTGTGTGTGTGTGTGTGTATGTGTGTGTGTGTGTGTGTGTGTGGATGGTAAAAGCAAAAAAGAAGCTGGGTTTAAAGAAAAACAGTGCATCAGAATGAGTTCCAGTGCGCTACAAGTCCCCACCCGACCTTGGCACATGGCATGCAGTCAGATGCAAACCTTGCCTTTGCCTGCTCAATATAGATAAGTTGCGATGGGCTCTCTGCTGAGTGCAGACTCTTTGTAGCCTTAGGATTGATATCTAAGAATTCTTTTTTTTTTTTT
>PVIC010055341.1:0-11263 GCA_004025085.1 Thryonomys swinderianus
GGGGGAGGAGGGGGGAGTGGGTAGGGATATGGGTAAAAATGAGAATTAACTTGTGGCATATACTGGTACAAATTTCCCAATGTTATATGTGATTTTGAGATGTATATAAATTGTACCAATAAAGAATTCAATTAAAAAAATAACTAAAAAAACTAAATGAAAACTTTAATCTTTTGTGCATGAAATGTCAATCTGAAGAAGCATTATATCAGAAAATGATAGCAAGCTTTAGTGTTCAGGTACTTTTCTACCCACTTTAACCGTGGCAAGTGGGTTGTGGAGCATTGGGTGTTTTCGTTCAGCAATCACAGATGAAATGGGAGAAATGGCTCTTGTTGGCCTCAGATTAGCTCTCCGAGGGCCTGGCGAGCGCAGCAGCACACCAGTGATTTCCTCGGTGCCTCACAGCTCATCTCTGTGCCCTATGCAGATGAGGCATTCACTAGATGTCTTTAAAAATTGAATTCAAATATATGGTCCAGTTCGCTTAACAAAACTATGGCTCAGGATTGCCTGAAAGTGGAAAGGCTTCTGCATTTGCACAGAAAACTTTATCTGTGACTTTAGAACCAAATGCCTTCCCTCCAATTAAGAAATGCCAAGCCAACTGAGACAGAAGAGGAGCCTCACTGAGGCCCTAAGTTTGTATGCAGACAGCCAGCCTTCATTCTACGAATTAAGCCCTGTTTATAGTATAATGTATAGTTGCTGTTGACTTCCACTTTCCTGAGAGGGCAAGACAGTTCTTAATGTATAGTTGCATGTGTTAAGAGCTGGTTGCCTTATTTATGTTAATATGACTTTTGCCAAGAATGTAGTAACAGGTATTGGTAAGTGAAAATGGTTGGAAAGATATAATGATAAAATGTAGACATTAGGCCAGTATTGAAAAGAATGTCCCTGGACTTAGGTGTCTGAGAGCAGGGTTAGGTTGATTCTAGGAGTTTGCTTGTCCTCAGGGAGAATAAGGATCCGATGAGTTTCTTAGCAGGACTCCTGAATGTGGACTAAGATATTGTCTTCAACTTTCTGTTGAGCAACATTTTTTTTTAACTGGAAAAAAATATTGACAAAAATGCACTCTTTAATGTCCGAGGAATATTTGCATAATTCTGGCCTAGAAATGCTCCCATAGTAGAATGTTTCATTGTAATTACATATACATTTGTCTTTTCCTGTTGTCAGTCCTTGAGAGTGGGTGGTCTGTCTGTTTCCTTTGCTCTGTGTGCAAGGAATCCAGCACTGTGTTTGCTAGCAGTAAATAAATCGTATGAATATATCTACATCATTAATTATGAGTGGTCCTCTTAATATAAAAAACCAAAAATTGTCTTTAAATATATTTGTTTGCTACATTTGAGGATGTGATTTCATTATATTCATATCCAATATTTTTATTCATAATAGAATGCATTTCAACCCTTACAGTAGAAGTCAAAAGAAAATGAGATAAACACATTGATTCTGTGCCTCAAATAAATCTACATTATTTTAAATATTATAAGTGGGGCATCTATAATTAGGTACATTTTTATTGGAAATGTACCTTCTCCTGAATCTATAACTTGCAGGTTTACATATTATATTGATTTAATTTAAAAATATAATTTTCTCGGGTATGTTGGAGTGGGAAAATAAATAACCTAGTAGTTGTATTATTGCATCAATATTGGGTGATCTGGTATAGCAATGTCACAGAGATTTAATTTCCATATTTTTAAATAAAATTAATGGTGTCCCCATTTATTCTGTGGAACATAACGGGATGGTGTTAGCCAATTGCAGAACTGGTGCCTCAGTAGATAAACCCAAGTTTATCAAATTCACATACAATAATCATAGAAAGAGTCAGCGGCATCTTTAGGTCAATGAAACATTTGATGAGACGTCAAGAAACTAGTTTATCCCTCAAATACTTGTGAACAGCAGCTGGGAACCAAGTGATCTCTAGGAAATGTGGAAGAGGCACAGACAGATGGCAGCTCAGTGCTCCTGGACTAGGGCTCTTGCATAAGACCTGCCGAGATGGGATTCAGTCCCAGGATGGCCAGACCTTGCTCTCAGGAAGCAGGATATTGGGAGCATCTGGCGGAGGTGATGAATGTGTGGGGAGGAGAAAATAGAAGCTTCTGGATGGCACATCTTGAAGCCCAGGTGCTACTAAATACGTTATCACCCAAACCTGAAAATTTGAAGCTAAGTATGTATAAAGCTTTGGCACTTAACATATGGTGTTTCAAATATAAAAATTATAGACCATCTGCCACCCCCCAGTGGGCTTATTTCCGGGAGCAACGCTGAAGACTGGAGAACCTGCTACTTTATCACACCCATAAGTGACTACACAATCAATACATATTAACTGAGTAGTCAGCATGGATCCAGGACTAGTTGCTATAAATTTAGAAAACACAGCATCATCTTTCAAAACCTAAAGTAAGCCAAAAACACACGGGCAGACAGATGAGAGACATGGCTTTTGATTTGCTCTAGTTCTGAGGTTTTAATTTCAAAGTTCATCATCACAGTCATTCTCGTACATTCACGGTACACTCCCCTCCTCCTCTCTGGCACCTTGTTTCTTGGTGTTGGCAAAGCCACAGCTCTCCATAAATAAAATCTCTCTGTCTTTCCAAGCCTGTACCCATGCCACCGAACATCTCTGGAGGAAAACATATAATCACATTTCTTAGTTCACGCTAGAGCCATCATCATGAAACTCAAGCGAGTTTTCAGGTGGCCAGGCTGTGGTGCCCTGAACCCCTGCTCGCCAAGAAAGGGTCTGTCTGTATCACTTTCTCTGCTCCAGTCCTATGGTCTGGCTCTCAGGTGACAAACTTACTGCACTAAGAGACCGAAACACTCAGAGTAGAATTTCTAGAAGCTAGCATCCTGTCTACTTCTGCCTCAACACCTGCATCCACACCTCTGCTTCCTCTCTGCTCCTGTATAAAATGTCTTTGTTTTTAGCTAAAGTTAGCTGTTCTACTTACTCAGAAAAATCTCATCTCTCTTTGCTTACTCAAGGATATTGATCTAACAATGACTTAGTCCCTGTGTGTTGTTTTTTCCTCTCTTTACTGATAGCTAGCACCATCATTTGCATGTTCTGTTTTGGTTTCATCAAAACCAAAGCTAAGCAAAGCAAACCAAGCTAAGCCGAATTTTTTTCCCTCTTGATTCCCGTCCTCCATCACCTAGTGTATTTCTTCACTTTCTTTGCTAGCAAAATTTGTTCTCTCCAACTTCTCCTTTTCCATTAATTACCATAAAACTTTAATCAGACATCCATTCCCACCAATTTCACCAAAACGGCCCTGACTAAGACCACCAAGGACCTCCACCTTGCCCTGGGCAGCCTGCAAGCCTCTTCGCAGGGAGGTATTTGTCCCTGCTACCTCATCCACTTGGCCGGTCTTGACTTAGCCCGTGGGCTGCTCCTTCTCCGTCTCCTTCACTGCTTTCTTCTCCTCTCTTTTGCTTCCTCCATGTCAGTGAGTCCTTGGGCTTGGAGCTTGGTCCTCTTCTCTTAAACCATGAACTCCTCTGTTCATTTTTCCAGAACTTTGGTTTAAGTCATGTCTATACGTGAGGACTCTTGAGTTGTACCCTTATCCCCAAACTATTTCCTCCATTCTGGACTTGTCCATCTCACAGTCTACTTGGCATTTCCACATGGAGGCCCAAGACACCTCACTTTTGGCTCATGTGAAATCAAACTCTGGATGGTTTGGCCGCCTTTCTTTCCTACCTGTAGCATTCTCAGGTTCAGCTGATGGCAATTCGATTCTTCCGGCTGTGTCCTTGGAGTTACACTAGATGTTTTTCTTTCTTGCAGGTCCCAGATTCCAATCTCCCAGGAAAATCTTCACATTATATCCAGTTATACAAGCACTTCCTGGCCCACTGTCAGCATTCTCACCTGAGCCGTTTTTTCTCTCACCTGGGTTACTAAAATAGCTCCCTGAGTGTTTTCTCTTCTAGTTCCCTTTTGTTCCACATACTATTTCGGACGCAGCAACACAATGATCCTGTCAGAATGTAAATTAATTATGACAACCTTCCTTCAAAACCTCACGTCACTTAGAGGAAAACCAACCTCACAGGATCAAATGTGATTTTACCCGCTATCTTTCAGGCTCCTCCTGTTCTTCCACTGATCCCTCCTGTGAGATACACTGGCCACCCATAGTCCACTGAACTTGCCCTCTAACTTCCATGGAATGTTCTTCCTACAGTCATCTCTTTTTATAGCTTCATCAACACATGAATGAATCAAGATAATGTATGCATTAAAGAAGGATAAATTTGAACAATCTGAAGGCAAACCGATGTAAGTGTAATAAATCAAACACGTAGGTTTAAATATCATGCAGTTTCTCTTATATGAGAAACCCAAAGTATGAATAATTTAAAAGCAAAATAAAAGATAAATAACAGAAAACAGGGAGATGGATGTTTTGCGAATTGGAAAGGGACCAAGAGATGAAGGGACTGGTGTAGAGAGAGGAGAATGGTGATGTAAAAAGAATTAAGATGTGCTATATATGTGTACAAACCCTCCATGATGAATGGATGTAATGCTTTTTATTTACAGAGTACAATATGATAATTTGATGTATGTGTGTGATGTGTAATGATCAAACTAGAGCAATTAGTATTTCCATATCTTCAATATTATCATTTCTCCTTTTGAGAATCTTCTAACTTTTCTCCAGTTATTTTGAAATATATAACAGATTGTTGTAGACTATAGTTATCTACCATGCTATAGAACAGCAGAACAAATTTCCCCTGAGTATATTTTGGTATACATTATCTAACCTCTCTTTATTCCTGTCTTCCTCTAGTGACCCTTATTCTACTCTGTATGATCAACTTTTTAAACTTCTACCCAGCAGGAAGAACATGCAGTATTTGTCTTTCTGTAGCATATATATCTTGATATAAATTCTCCATCAGGTCTTTGTATCTAACTTCCTCAATACCCCAGTCCTGACCATCACCTTTAATACTATAAACTGTACTTCCTCTTACTCTCCTAGGCCAGTGACCCTGTTTTCTTTTTACTTCTTTAATAATATGTCTTGTTTTCTTACAGTGATATGTTTAACTAATTTATCAAGTTTACTGTAAGTCTTTCTCCTCATTGCCAATGAAATCCCACTAGGGCACAATTTTTGTTTTGTTCATTGATATAGCTCAAGCTTTTAGAACTTTGGTAAACAGTATGTGTTTTTTAAATATTTGTTGAATGAAGGAAGGAACTCTGGGCTCTGACATCATTATATATGTGAAAACTTACTCAAATACTTTTTTGTTTCTCTTTGCCTCCCAAGCATTCTTCTCAAAATGGCATAATTGGGAACCCTAGAAGGTTGCAGAAGTAAAAATTATGGGCATCTTATTCTGAGTGTAAAAATGTAGATAATGTCTATTTTTAAAATGAAGTCTTACATTTCTTTGGTCTTGCACTCTGTGAGTTGATTCTAACAAATTTTCTTACCTGAAAACCTTGAAGTGGTTAGACCTTCACAGAGGATACTTCCAGTAAACTGAGAAACTGGAATTCAACTGCACAGGGCCAGGTGTTAAGAAATACCTTGGGTGGAGGCTAGGGATTTAGTTCAGGTGGTACCATGCCTACCTTGCAAGAACAAAGGCCTGAGTTTAATCCCTGGCATTGCAAAAACAAACAAACAAACAAATAAATAAATAAACAACCTTGGGTGACTCTTTGAGGTATGTGAATATTAAATTTTTGTGTGTTGCCTATAGAATGGAGACTTCTTGTTCCTTGGTCTTTCATACTGATTAATTATCAAGAATAAGACAATGTGGGGGCTGGAGATTTAGCTCAGTGAGTCTGGCACCTGTCTAGCAAGCACAAGGTCCCTGTTTTGGTCCCCAGTAATCACATACAACAATATCAGCAATCAGTACCACTTACAAAAGTGCCAGGCGTGGTGGTTCATGCCTGTAATCCTAGCACTTGGGAGGCAGAGGCAGGAGGATTGCTGAGTTGGAGGCTTGCCTGGGCTATATAGTGAACTCAGGGCCTGCATGAACTACAAAGTGAGACCCTGTCTCAAAAAAAAAAAAAAGAATAAGATAATGCAAGTTACTAATCCTAACTTTAGAAAATGTATTATCACATTCATCTTGATAAAACAGAAATCTTGCTTTTTTTTCCCTTTTGCAAGTAATGATAAATACAGTATGACTTTTATGTGAGAACGTTTTTAAAAATAAGAATTATCATTATTACTTTGATGCTGGAAATTAAACCCAGAGCTTTGTGCATTCTAAGCAAGTGTTCTACCATTGTTACACCTCACCCTGAGAAATTTATTTTTTGACAAGTTTAAGAATGTAAGAAAAAAATATCTATGAGCTATTCTCTTGCCTTTAAAGGAGATAAACTCCTAGAGTAAGTTGGTAAAGTGCGGATTCCCTCATTTTGTATGGAAATTCAACAGCCACAACACCAGGGGATGCTGGATTTCAGGAGGCCCCAGAGCAGTGATAACCCGGCTTGTATCATGAGTTGAGATCTTTTCTAAGTCAGTTTGGCTCTTTAGATCGGAGTCACTTTCTTTATTTTTAATAAGCTTTGAATCTCTAATTTCTGTCTCAGCTGTGTTTATGTTTAAAAAAAAAAAAACAAAATCTTTCTGGTTTAATTAACCTGCAAAGTCGAGGGAGTATTTCTGAAGGCTAAATGTCAGTAAGAGCATTCAAGCAATTTTTCTGTATTGAGTGCAGAACTATACATGTTGGTTTCTATTTTTGTGTATCGTCTAGGAATTTTAGTGGGTGTATTTTGACTGATTAAAGGTGTGAGCGGCATGAGTGTTATTCTTATGCTCAGCAACCTGAGGTCTATTGATTTGTGTTACTGATGTCGGAATCAGTGAATAATGTGTAAATGTGTAAATAATCAGTAAAGGTGAATAATTTGGGTCCTATCTTTTTTATCAGTCTATCCCTTTTCTGCCAATAAATGGAGACTTCATCATCAAAAGATGATGTTCAAAGGTCGGTGTTTGAGAAGCCTCCTATTTCCTTTCTATATCAAACTATTAACTCGTACCTGTAATCTCTATGGGAACAGAGGCCCTATGTTCACCAATATGTACCCTAAAAGCAGCATGGTATCAAGTACTGAAAAAAAATGTATGAATGGGTGGATGGGTGAATAATCAAATGAATGCATGAATAAACACATGAATGACAATACACTTCACCTGGGTACTATAGCAGGGGGGTTGATTTAGGCCAGGGGCAACCTTACAACTGGAGAGATAAAGAATTCTGGCAAAAATGATTCAAAGTATTTCAGTGGCTGGTGCTCAATTATGAAGAAAAGGGAGAAGACAGTCAACTCTGCAGACAGGGACAGTGTGGGCACAGTCTCTAATCTGCCCTGGAAGATGTGTTATTCTAGAGGCCCATAGTTTCTTGGATTTGTTCAGAATAATTAAGATTCATTTGATAAGAGAAATATTTCTCTGTCTCCCTCTTAATGGACACTTTTCTACCTGGTGAATGAAGTTTAGTTTCCATTTCCACGTACTCTTGGCATATTTGTACTTTGAGATTTTGTTCCTTCATTTTAATTTTCTTTCCCAATACTCAGGAGGCTGAGGCTGGAGAATCGCTGCTAGTTTAAGGCCTCATTGGGATACATAGTGAGTTCAGAGATGACCTGAACTACAAACTAAGACTATTTCAAAAAACCCAAAAGAAAAAAAAATTATAAACAGTTTTCCTAGAGACAGTTTTCCTAAACTGCAATAATTTTGATTGCAGCTGAAAAAAGACCGTCTGAACTACTTTTTCAACCTAATCTACAGTTAGAGAAGTTACCAGAAACATCTTTTTTTGGGAAGTAAAACATCAATGATATATTTTTGATATATGTAATGACGACATTCATCACAAGGAATTTGTACCTGTACACGATGTATCTTGCTTATTTTTCCCATTCCCCTCTTCTTCCTTTACCCTATCTTCCCTTCATTATTTACAAAAGCTTTGTTTCTATTTTTCCTTCTATTCTCTTTTTTCTTGTTCCTTCTTTCCTTTGCCCTTCCCCACTCCCTTATTCTTACAAGTCATATTTTTCTCTAATTTTTCTTCTGTACTTTGCCCATCCCTAAACATAGAAGGAAGTCAAGAGCTCTTATAATAACTTCTCTTAAAATAAATACATTTGGGTATTTTAGGTTTATGATAGCTTCCAGGGGGTTTTCAAATCTAATATATGTATTTCAAAACACTTATTTCAAGTAACTCTTGAAAAAATTTTATAAATTAGTTTTTATTAGAAAATTAGAAGAATAATGTACAATAATACATTCAATTTTTAAAAGCAAAGCTAATCTCTTGTACATCTGAACTTCAGAAGCCCAAAAAATGTCTTTGGAGTATATAAGTTTCACTATAATTCAAGAAATTTCATGTGATTATTTTCTGTATATTAGGGAGGAAAAAATTACTTTTTTTCAACGTTATTGAGTTTTTTTCTATAATACTTCAAACTTTCATTTTTTATTAGGTTGCATCTGAGGCTCAATATCTAAACACATTTTTTCATAAGTATTATTGCAGGTGATAGTGTATTTTTATGCATACTCAAACATAGTTTATTAAACATGATGTGCCTTTATTGAAATTTTATAGCAAATGAAATATTTAATACAAGGTTTTAGTATTCTATTGCATATATATATTTAGTATTCTATTTTATTTCCTTTGGGTATAATTCCCACAGTGTTCATATATGAGAAGAAAATGGTTTAATTTTTTCACTTTTTAAATTAAGCTTTTTGGTACATTTTAGGTATATGTAATGTTCACATTCATCATAGTAAATTTATAACTTTATATGACATATCTTGATTCTTTTTCCTCATTTTCATCCTTCCCCTTTAACCCTTATTCCTATTCTTAATTACAAATCTTTGTGTCCATTTTTTCTCATTTTCTCATTTTCCCTTCCTTTCTTTCCCTCTCTCCTCTCCCTAGTTCCCCTTCCCACTTGAATATTTTGTTCCTATTTCACAATATCTATTATACATTTTGTTACTCACTTATACTTTTGGTTTTTCACATCAGAGAAACAACGTGATTTTAACACACGTGTGTCTGATTTATTCCACTTAGTACCATCTCATGGTGTGAACACTTACCTAGCAATGACTCAAGTTTATCCTTATTAATGTCTGATAGTACTCCATTATATAAAAAACTTCCACATTTTTTATCCATTCATTGATTGATAGGCATTTTATGTTGTTTCTAAGATTTAACCATTACAATCTATGCTGCTTTAAACACAGGTATGCATATATCACAGTGGTATGATCTTTTAACTCTTTTAGGAAGATACCAACAAGGGAAAGCAGGGTCAAATGGATTCTCAAATTTTAGAAGGTTATTTTTTTGATGAATCTCCACACTGATTTCCATAGTGGTTGCACCAATCTACATTCCCACCCACAGTGGAGAAGGGTTCCTTTCTCCCCACAACCCTGGTAGCACTTGTTTTGGTTAATTTCTTTGTAGCAGCCATTCTTTCAGGAGTGAGAAGGAAGCTCAGCATTGCGTTAATTTGCATCTCTTGAGTGACCAGGGATGTTAAACATTTATTCATATATTAATTTGTAATTTCTACTTCATCTTACAAGTGTGCATTCAACCCAGATGTCCATTTTTGGGGACTGGGTCTTTAAAGTGATGGGGTATGTTTTCTTCTAAAATATGCTTCAGAATATTTTGGGGAGCTTGTTTGGTGGTCATGCATTTCTTCAGTTGTTCTTTGACCTGAATGTGTCTTATTTCTCTATTGATTGAGTGATAGTTTGGGAAGGGACATCAGTTTGGATTGGGAGTTGTTTTCTTTCAGGACTTGAAATACTTCGGCTGCTCCTTGACTTAAGGGTTGTGTGGAGAAGTCTGCTGTGATTCTGATGGGCTTTCCTTTACAGGTGATTTGTTTATTTTCCCAGCAGCTTTTAATACTCTTTCCCTGTGGATGGATTTCTGGAATCTTGATTATTATATGTCTTGGTGTAGATTTGATCATGGCTAATTTGAATTTAATATGCCTCACTTATCTGTATGTCAAAATTCTTTTTCCATGTTTGGGAGTTTTTCTGTCATTACTTTGTATTTTTTTATATTATTTGCTGTGTCTTTTGCTTCTTCATTGCCTCTTAACAATGTTATGTTGTTCTTTGCATCATGTTGTATTCATGGTTTCTGTAAGTTTCCTAAGTGCTTACCTATTTGTCTCTGTGTCTACTCCAGATTTACTGAGCAAGTCCTTCATTATGACTGTCATCTCTTTTTGTACCTGAGAGATTACATCGGACCCTTGACTTCCAAACTTAATTTGTTCACAAGGGCTAGTTTTAACTCAAGTTGGTCAATTGAAGGCTCAGGCTCCTCCACACGGCCCTCAAAGCCTCTTGTATATAGGCAAATCTTAGCATCCTTTGACAATGGCCTAGTTGAAGAAATAGAAAAAAAAAAGAAAAAAAGCAATAAAAATAAACAAAAAATAGAGAAAAACAAAACAAAAAACCCAATAAATTTCCTCTGGTGTCCATAGTTCCGTAGTAGTGTCCAAGTTAGAGCCCAAATCTGTGTCAGGTAACCCCAGTGAATGTGCAGCAGGGTTAGTATTGGAGTGGGGTCGGCGGGGGGTTAGGGCTGGTCTTTAGCAGCAGCTTTCTGGTTGGCCCTGGGTGACCTGAGGGGGAGACAGCTTGAGGCTGCTCCCAGGCCCCGCATCGGCCCCTCCTGGCCCCCGCAGTCTCCTTGGTTTCATCCCGCAGGCACACTGCTGGGAGCGGGGTGGAGGGAGTGCACTCAGGTGATTTACTGCCCCTGCCACGGCTGCAGAGAGCCCACGCTGCCCGGCCCACCTCCCTCTCCTCTCAGCCCCGCTGCTGCAGGGCAGGAGCAGTGGGGCTGATCCACTCACTGCCTTTACTGCTGCTGCCAGGGTCCTGAACCTTGTTGTCTTCAGAGGTTCTAATTAGCTGCTATGTCATAAGACAGATGAAACAAAACAAAACAAAGCAAGCAAAGAAGCCAAAAACCAGAAACACCAAAAACACCTCCTTGGAGGAGGGAGCCCCAAGCACTCCTTT
Organism: Thryonomys swinderianus; assembly: GCA_004025085.1. Classification (NCBI taxonomy): domain Eukaryota; kingdom Metazoa; phylum Chordata; class Mammalia; order Rodentia; family Thryonomyidae; genus Thryonomys; species Thryonomys swinderianus. The sequence goes on from PVIC010055341.1 coordinate 11,163, forward strand.
ATAAGTCCCAGGCCTCTGTTTTGCTTGATCTACAAGTCTCTTATTTCAGATTGATTTTGGCGTCAGGTTGTATGCTCCTTGCTTTACTCCAATTACCTGTG
>PVIC010055342.1:0-11283 GCA_004025085.1 Thryonomys swinderianus
GTCTCTGCCTCCCGAGTGCTGGGATTACAGGCGTGAGCCACCACGCCCAGCATTATATGTGGTAACCGGGGATCGAACTCAGGTCCTTACGCTTGCGAGGCAGGCGCCGGAACCACTGAGCTAACCCTCCGGCCCAACCCTGTAAATCTTTACAAATGCCTTCTAGTGATTTTTAATTTCTTCTTGCCCTTTATTTTCCCAGAATTTATCATAAGTGTGCTCAGTACAGTGAAAGGCTATGTAAATTCTTAGGTTTAGAAGTTGGCTTCTAACAGTAGGTGACACAAAGAAACAAAAAACAAAAATTTCACCTGTGTGGCTTATAAATATTAGAGAACTAGAAATGCTGTCTTTTATTCACCCGATTTAGAAAGCCTATCTGAAGAACAGGATGCATCTTCAGGTTAGGGGACAGTGAAGACCAAGAGCTTGAAGGAATCCTTATAGCCACCTGCTTTGTAATGGCCAGGAAGCAGTGAACAATCTGGAGTTGAATCTGACACACTGACATCCTTGCGTATATATTTACAGCCAGGATATCCTTACATAATATAAGGATATAATATAATATCCACCCCAGGAAGCCATCTTCCCTCATGTCTGAAGTTGATTTTTTTTTTCTTTCAGCATGGGCATTAAAATTCCGCCTGAGTGCTGTCTTTAAATTGCTTTGATGCTAGGTGGGTTCCAACCCTGACCTGTCCTGATGGCAAGTGATCGCTGTAACAAGCTCGGGATCAATATTCATAGCGGGTGTCCTGGGCTGATAACACTATCCAAGACAATGTTCGCTATCAGTGCGGACAGCTGAGATATTGCGCCATTAGGGATGTTGTGTTAAATAACCTGATCCATTTCTGGGGCTATTTAATGAATTTCACAGTTTAGATAGTATCTTTAAGGAGAAGGCAAAGGCTATTCCAGAGGCACTGATGCAAATCAATGGTGCCAAGCTTCCCAAGCTGTCACATGAACAAACTGGCCTATAATTCCAGCACAGCCTTAAGGAGCTTCTGCCTGAGCCATGAGAGCTGTGAACAGTGTTAGACAATGGAAAGAATGGGCAGTTGATGCAGAGGGAGGGTGGGCAATATTATGAGCTGTGTTAAAGCATCTTAGATAAGATCTTATGTCCTAAAATAAAACAACTGAAATTCCCTAGGCTAAACTCCTCTATTGGAGCTGGCCCATGAAGTAGGACACATGTGCCAAAGAGACAGCTTCATAAATCAGAGCTTGGTGACAAAGCTTGGTACCGTGGAGACAGCCTCATGCTCAGGGCCTCAGCCACCTTTTCCCAAAATGTGCTTTTCAACTCAAATAGCTCAATGGAATAGGAAGGGGACGCACTGGACTTTAAAAGGAAACTACTGGGCTGGAGATTTAGCTCTGTAGTTCCAGTGCCTGCCTAGCAAGCGCAAGGTCCCTGCCTCAAACCCAGTAACCACATACAGCAACACCAGGGGTGGTGACTCACGCGCACCAGCAGTCAGTACCACACACCACAATGCCTGGGCGTGGTGGCTCACACCTGTAATCCCAGCACTCAGGAGGCAGAGGCAGGAGGATTGCTGAGTTGGAGGTTTGCCTGGGCTACATAGTGAGTTTAGGAACAGCCTGAACTACAAAGCGAGACCCTGTCTTAAAAAAAAAAAAAAAAAAAAAAGAAACTATGTATGACTGTGGAATCAGTCGTTTGTTTACTTGACTCTAGGTCCTCTGTTGTGCTGGAGCTTTCATTTACAATTAAAGACTAGCATTTACCATTTCCCAGCAGAGCTTTGAACTCTGGCTGCTGAGCAGAGCAAGTAGTCCTCTAAAAAAAAAGCTTTCACTTTGATTTGTGAAAGCAGACTTCAAAGGGTAGCCTTCCCACCTGCCCCCAAACTGCAAATGCACATACACTAAAAATGGATTTTATTTTTTGCTTCCCCTCCCCTACCCAACACGAAAGACTGAGTTCAGGGAGCACCAATCTACATTACAAGCCCTTTGTGTTTGGTTTTCTATTTGTTGTTGGTAGTCTGAGTTTTTGAGACAGGGTCTTAAACTGTAATTCAGGCAGGCTTTGAATTCACTATGCAGCCCAGGCTGGCCTAGAACTCCCAGCAAACCCTCTACCTCAGTCTCCCTAGTGCTTGGATCACAGGTGTGCACCCCCCACCCCCAGCTCACCACCCTTTTAAAATAGTAAATAAATTTATTTGTTTGTCTATTTACTTATTTTAATTTGGAGTCAGCACCTTGCTACCTTGTCTAGGCTGGCCTTAAACTTGCAATCCCCTTGCCTCAGCCTTCCAAGTAGCTGGGATTATAGGCATGTATCACTCACCAACCTATTGTAAAATTTTACTCAATATATTTCACTCTTAAAAATTAGCAGATGGGGGGCCCGAAATTTAGCTCAGTGGTTTCTCCACCTGCTTAGCAAGCGCAAGGTCCCTGGTTCGATCCCAGTAACCACATTCAATGATATGATATTGGGCATGGTGACTCACGCCCACCAGCAGTCAGTACCACACCCCACAGTGCCGGGGGTGGTGGCTCAAGCCTGTCATCCCAGCACTCAGGAGGCAGAGGCAGGAGGATTGCTGAGTTCCAGGCTTGCCTGGGCTACATAGTGAGCTCAGGGCCAGCCTGAACTACAAAGTGAGACCCTGTCTCAAAAAAAAAAAAAAAAAAGGCTGGAGATTTAGCTCAGTGGTTCCGGCACCTGCTTTGCAAGCGCAAGGTCCTGAGTTTGATTCCGGTAACCACATACAACAACCCTACGTGTGGTGACTCACGCCCACCAGCAATCAATACCACATACCCCAGCACCAGGCATGGTGGCTCACACCTGTAATCCCAGCACTCGGGAGGCAGAGATAGGAGTATTGCTGAGTTCGAGGCTTGCCTGGGCTGCATAGTGAGCTCAGGGCCAGCCTGAACTACAAAGAAGACCCTGTCTCAAAAAAAAAAAAAAAAAAAAAAAAAAAAAAAAAAAAAAAAAAAAAAGATGCCCCATCCAAAAAAAAAAAAAAATTAGCAGATGGGGCTGGAGATTTAGCTCAGTGGTTCCAGTGCTTGCCTGGCAAGGCAAGGTCCCTGATAACCACATACAACAATACCAAGCATGGTAACTCAACTCATCAGCAATCAGTACTACACACCACAGTGTGGGGCGTGGTGGCTCACGCCTGTAATCCCAGCATGTGGGAGGCAGAGGCAAGAGGATTGCTGAGTTCGAGGCTTGTCTGGGCTACATAGTGAGCTCAGGGCCAGCCTGAACTACAAAGCAAAATCCTGTCCTTAAAAAAATCAAAAATTAAAACATCAGCAGATGTTCTTGAAAATCTTCAAGTTAGGAAAAATCAGCTTTAAGATGGGCATGATGGTGCTGCACTCTGGCTGACTGAGGCAGTAAGATCACAAGTTCAAGTTCAAGCTTTGCAATTTAGTAAGACTCTGTCTGAGAATAAAAACAACTGGAGATGTAGCTTAGTGTGAAGGCCCTGGGTTCAATTCCCAGTATTTCCAGCAAAAAAAAAAAAATTTTTTTTAAATAAAAATCACCTTTATCTTTAAAATGTGGAGAAAGCATCAAGAAGGTGATAAAGTAATAGGGGTTATATAGGTGAACAAGACACACGTCAAGTTCTCTTGATAGTATTAACAATAACAGCTGCTCTTTCTTGTCCACTTGCTCTGGGCCAGACATTAGACTAACTTTCTGCACATGTTATTTTATGAGCCACCCTCATCACTCAAAACAGGCCCTATTATCCCCAATTTACAGTTGAGAAAATAAGAATGGGGTGGGACTAACTTGCCCATGCCCAGAGCTAGAAATGGGTCGAGCTGAGATTTGAACCCAGGGAGTGACAGATATTTCAGAAACCTCTTCTGGTAAGGTTCTTTTCAGGAAAATCAAATTCCTACCCCAGGATGAAATCCAATTGCAAGACTTTATTAAATGGTTTTTCCTTAAAGTTAAGCACACAGCTGTGCTATGTAACAGAACCTTGGAGAAATAACTGAGCCCATGTGTGTGTTGACTACAGCTGTGGTACCAATTTCAGAGATCCAGTTTGGGAAACATAACATTTAAAGATAATCCCAGGAGGAGCAAGAAAAGATAATTTCCAGGCAAGCCAAACTGCACCAGGCATCCAGAAAGGTAGGAAAATGTAATTGAGGGAAAGAATAAAGGGTGAGGCAAATGAAAAGCTGAGGACTTCTGAAGAGAATTGATGAAGGAAAGGTCCAGGAAAAGCAGGGACACAGATATAGTGTGAGCTCTTTCTGACAGCTAAGTATAGCACATCCTGTACTATATATACTTTAGCACAGAGAGGCACTTGTAGAATAAAGCCAAGGAATCAGACATAGCTTTGCAAGTACCTAAATCACCTGGTTCTGAGTAAAATAAAGACCAGTACAATATGGTTTGTTGGTTTTAGCAGTAGCGGTACAGGGCTTTCCTACTAAGCTACATTCCCATCCCTTTCTTATTTTTCATTTTTCAAAAGTATAATTCCACTGCCTCAGCCTCACAGTGCTGACAGGACAAGCGTGAACATCAAGCCTGCCTGATGTGTCCTTCTCAGGTGCTTTTCTGTAAAATAGAGGCTAAACCTCTCTGCTCCCTGAGTCTGTACCCAAATCTCATGCCTGCACCACGTCTTGGTCTCCCTGCCTGCAGTTTTGCGCCCCTATATTCTGTCTCATTGACCGTGCAAACTCTGACCTTCGTAAAACCAGCATTTGACCTAAAGGAGAGAAGCCAGTTAGGCAAGGACCCTGCGCCAGCAAGGGGATGTTGCTACTCCACCCTGTAGATGGTGAGTTTATAGGAAGGTTGATCAGCACTGCCAGATCTTTTTCTTAGGCAAAGAAACCAGAAGCATGAATTCCATTTTTTTTTTAGATTTGAATCTTTATTGGTACATTTATCCTGAATTCATCCGTGACATGTACAAAGTTTTAGGTGCTAGCGACCAATTCACTCATGTGGATCATGAGTCTGTGTCCTCGGCTGTGCACATGCCAAGTGAGTTCATTGATTCACCATCTATATTTCAGTGGGTGCTGCGGTTCGTGGAGTGTAGCCTAAGTGCCTTACCATGGGATGCAGGGGTCTTCAAAGGCTGACCTGACGGCCTGGGTAGCTCTGGTCCTGAAGAGACCGTCCTCCAGGTGAGGTCTCCCACCTATGTGTGTGTTACTTTCTCATAGGCTCTGGCTCAATGCAGCAACGACTTCAGATTCAATTGGTCACCTATCCCTGAGCTGTCTCATAGCAAGACTGGGGAAGTCAGCTCAACTAAGTGAACCAGACTACAGATACTCCTCCCAAGAGCCTGGAATAGGGCCCCAGGGCATGTTCTCCAAAACTATGGTTGCTTAAACTCTGTAGGAAAATGGAGACACATTGGCCACTGAGGAGCACAACAATTATAGTGGAGGAGAAACTCAGCAGGGAGGGGAAGAATGAAGGGAGTAGGTGTGCAGGATGAAGTGGAGGAGTCGTGAGAGATGGATGGCAGAGCAGGACCTGCCTCGGGTTCCTTCTTCCTGGTGTGTGCCACCCCACTTAGAAGAACTCCAGGCAGAACTCCCTGTCATACTTGTGTGCATATGCCACCAGCGATGCTGTCTTCTGCTCATACACACCTAGGAAATGTCTTTTCATTTTTTTTTTTGTTTTTTGGTTTTTTTGAGACAGGGTCTGGCTTTGTAGTTCAGGCTGGCTCTGAGCTCACTATGTAGCCCAGGCAAGCCTCGAACTCAGCAATCCTCCTGTCTCTGCCTCCCAAGTGCTGGGATGACAGGCGTGAGCCACCACGCCCGGCATCTTTTCATTTTCAGTTGTCTCCTAGTCAAGCATTTTGCCTTCTGTGAGGGTTTCCCTGACCTAGCCATGCTGACTTGAGTACTGTCTGCCGCCATGTTTCCTGAGTATGCTCACATTACAGCCCTCAGTGGACATCTGTCTGTCTTGCCTGACCTGATTCGTCACTCCCCCTTTCCTCTCCCTCACTTCTGCCTCATTTTATTAGAATCTACCTAACCAGAAGCAAACCACCCTGCCAAGCATAGCCTTTGGCACATCATATAGGACACAGACTTCCTGGTTCCTGGAGTGTCCTAAAGTCAGAAGCCACAGGGCATTTGTCTTTTTATCTGTTAACACCTTTGCATTTAGTAAGGAAGAGTTGGAAGGAGTAAATGTTGTATGATAACAAATCCAAAGCTGTATAGTTTAAGGTGAGATGGAAACTCATACCTTAAGAGCTGGTGCTGGCTTAAGATATAAGATCAAGAAATGTTTAGATACGGATGAGTTCATAATTAATCTGACTTGGCGGAAGTGTCATACCTCTGTGGAACAATGTTATGCCTTTAAGAGAGACATATAGGGCTGGAGATTTAGCTCAGTGGTTTCGGCACCTGCCTTGCAAGTGCAAGGTCCTGAGTTCGATCCCGGTAACCACATAGAATGCTGGGTGTGGTGACATGCCCACCAGCAATCAATACCACATACCACAGTGCCGGCCGTGGTGGCTCACACCTGTCATCCCAGCACTCGGGAGGCAGAGACAGGAGGATTGCTGAGTTCACGGCGGCTTGCTTGGGCTACATAGTGAGCTCAGGACCAGCTTGAACTACAAAGCGAGACCCTGTCTCAAAAAAAAAAAAAAAAAAAAAAAAAAAAGGGAGAGAGAGACATATATGGTAACCAACACTTTACAGAAGAAAACTGCAGGGGCAGAAAAAAAAACACGAGGTGAACAGAGCATAGCACTTCTAACACTCTGGTACAAATCTGTTTTGGTATCTATCTATCTATCATCATTTAGGGACAGGGTCTCACTTTGTAGTTCAGGCTGGCCCTGAGCTCACTATGTAGCCCAGGCAAGCCTCAAACTCACAGCAATCCTTCTGCCTCTGACTCCTGGGTGCTGGGATTACAGGAGAGAGCCACCATACCTCACACTGTGGTATGTGGTCCTGATTGCTGGTGGGCATGGGTCACCATGCCCAGTATTGGGGTATGTGGTTACTGGGGATCAAACCAGGAATCTTGTGCTTGTTAGGCAGGTGCTGGAACTGCTGAGCTAAATCTCCAGCCCCTGTTGTGGTATATTGTCTCCAAATAACACTACCCTGAGGAAGCCACATTGCCTACCATGCAAGCCTTCAAGCAGCAGGCATACATGTTAAAGCCAGTCCATCTCTGGGTGACCAATACGACACGTCTGAAGGGACTGTGGCTTTCCAGCCTAGATAACAAGAAGACCAAGGCCTCTACCTTGTTCTTTCAGAATATATGTTCATGAAATATTTCCTCTTCTACTCTGGTTGTTACACTGTGGAACACTCAGGCCACACGAGAGAGATCATATGTAGAACTCTCAAGGCTGTCTCAGACTTCCTCAATCCAAAAGTGTTTTAAAGTGACTGTGATATATGTCAGTGAGGGGGACCCCTGGTTCTGATAGATGGTCGCCTATCCCTGGGCTGCCTAATTACCAGACTGGAGATGTCAACTAGGCGAGTTGGACCACAGATATGTCAAAGCTTGAGAAGCCCCTTTAGATCAATAGCTCTCCAACTTCCCTCCACCGTAGCCCATCTCAGTGAGATAGACCTTTTGGTCCACGCAGCCTCGCTTCGTCTGGCCTCACTTTCCAGGGGAGACCAAATTTGATAAGAAAGAGGGTCCCTGGGGTTAGTTCTGTCCACTACTTCTGTTTGTACAGACTTGCTTCTTCCTCACTCGTTACAGTGCTCTGCTTCTTGCTGGGGGTGAGGAACTTTTTGTTTCCATCCCATGTGGCCACGGTGGGGCTATATAGCAGTGCCTCTCTCCCAGCCCTGGTGTGATGGTCAGTCTCGACTGGTTTGAGAGCCACTGGGGTGGTTAGTAAACACACTTCTGGATGTGTTTTCCTGGTCACAAAGCTATGGCCTTGGGGCGTCCATCTGGTCCTGGCCCTGTCATCTTTTCTGCTCTTCCTCTATGCCCAGCTTCCTGATTACCATGAAGCGAACAGCTTTGCTCCACCATGCCTTTCCACCACTATGTTTCTATCTTGGAGTCAGTCAACCACCACAGACAGAACCTATGAACCAAAATAAAACTGCTTTAATTTGTGGTGTCAGGTATTTCATCCCAGCAATGAGAAAAGTGACTAATAGACCTGAAAAGGCGTAAGAGTCAGTCTGGATCCTCACAGCATTGCTGTCCCCAGGCACAGTGATTGGGGCACTGACCACAACAGACCCAATCAGTTCTTTTTGGAACTGTTAGACCATGCTGGGGAAAAGGTTGTTCACTAGGTGATTTACTTGGTGCTGGTAATCAGCCACACCTGAAAGGATCAATTACTAGATAAGGATGACTGAGCCAGTAGAATCCCTTTAAATTTAAATCACTCGGAACCTGGTTCTAACACTGGCAACAAGATTTCTGATAAATACAAGTAAATCTGAAAACATACCATGCACATCTGTTGTAGCAATCCTGTTTCAATTTAATCACTTCAGAGGGGCTGTGAAGGAAAATTTTTATTGTGAAAAAATGTAGCATTAAATGTAATCATTCCTCTAAAACTCTGTGGCTTAATGCACTGTAATATTCCCATTTTCTTCCATGGTCTATTCTTTTTTTTAGTTTTTTGAGACAAGGTCTTGCTTTGTAGTTCAGGCTGGTCTTGAACTCACTAGGTAGCCCAAGCTGGCCTTGAACTCTCAGCAAATCTACTGCCTCTGTTTCCCAAATGCTGAGATTACAGGTGTGAGCCACCATGCTTGGCATTGTGTTATTTGGTACCAGGGATCAAACTTGGGACCTTGAGCTTGCCAGGCAGATGCTGGAAGCACTGAGCTAAATCCCCGGCCTAGGCACTATTCTTATACATCCTAATTTTTTTTCTTGAGACAAGGACTTGCTTTGTAGTTAGGCTGGCCCTGAGCTCACCATGTAGCCCAGGCAAGCCTTGAACTCAGCAATCCTCCTACCTCTGTCTCCCAAGTGCTGGGATTACAGCCATGAGCCACCATACCCAGCACTGTGGTATGGTGGTACTGATTGCTGGTGGGTGTGAGTCACTACATCCGGTATTGTTGTATATGGTTACCAGGGATTGAACCAGGGTCCTTGGGTTTGCTAGGCAGGCACTGGAACCACTGAGCTAAATCTCCAGCCCATACATCCTAATTTTTGCAGGGCCGCTGTTTGCTATCTATCTGTCTGTCTGTCTGTCTGTCTGTCTGTCTGTCTGTCTGTCTGTCTGTCTATCTATCTATCTATCTATCTATCTATCTATCGAATCTATCCATCCATCCATCAGTACTGGGAATTAAACCAAGAGCCTTTGCAGGGTTACATTCTAGTTCTTTTTATTTTATTATCTTTACATTTTTGGTGCCAGGCGTGGTGGCTCACGCCTGTAATCCCAGCACTCGGGAGGCAAAGGCAGGAGGACTGCTGAGTTCGAGGCTTGCCTGGGCTACATAGTGAGCTCAGAGCTAGCCTGAACTACAAAGCGAGACCCTGTCTCAAAAAAAAAAAAAAATTTTTTTTTGAAACAGGGTCTTGTTAATTTGCCCAAACTGGGCTTAGACTCGGGATTCTTCTGCCTGAGTCTCTCCAATTACTGGTGTGCACCACCATGCCTTGCTTGTATTTTGTTCTTTCACATAATGTTGGAACATGAGCACGTTCCCTAGTCTTCATTTTTTATCTCATCATACTGCAGTACCCACGTTATACTTTCTTGAACAGTTCCCTTCTTTGCTCATTGTTTTCCAGTTTGTTTTACCATTATACCTCACACTGCAATCTTCGTTTCCCTAGCGTCGCTTCCCAGGCGCTGGACAGTGTATGAATGGTTCCAACCAAAGTGCTGATACAGCTTGCTCGCTTTAATTTTTCTTTTTTATAGATACCTTCTCATCTTGGTTTGCCTTTTTCCTGGTTTCTCGGCAACTCAACTCTTTCCCAGGCCCTTGTTACCACTTTTCCGACCTCCAGAAAATAACGGTGTTATTTCTCGTGAACACTTTGCTTCAGCGCCTGCCCCGCCCATTCCTCCCGCTGGACTACAACTCCCAGATGTCCTGGCGCGGCGGGCGCAGCCTGGGACTCGCGCTGGTTGAGACGGCTGGGTCCAGGCGAACTGCGGGGAGCGATGGCTGTGTGGGGTGAACGGCTGGCCGGTGTGCGCGGAGTGCTGCTGGATATCTCGGGTGTGCTGTTCGATAGCTGCGCGGGCGGCGGTGTGCCCATTCCTGGTTCGGTGGAGGCAGTGGCGAGGTGAGTGGGCAATGAGCGGTGGCCGATCTTCTCTGTGCTCAGCCCCGTGCAGCTGACTGTTGGCAGCTTCCGTCGTGGAGCGAGGATTCTGCGCTGGCCCCGCCTTGTTCCGGGCCGCCCCGCGCTGTCCCGCGTGCTAGTCTCGCGAGGACCCGGCTTGGCGGAGGGGCAGGACAGGCTAAGGTGTACAGGAGGGAAATTCTTCCAGGTTGAGAGCAGGTTGAGCTGTCCAGCGGGGGAGCCGCTGTGGTAGTTCTGGCTGCGGAACGCTTGAGCCGTGGCCAGTAGTCTGCTGTGTGTGTAAATACAGTACACATCAGTTTTACAAGTTAGTGAGAAAAGTGTAAAATAGCGCATTATAATTGTTGCGAATTAGTTGTTGAATGTCCTCCCTTCCGTGTACTGGAGACTGATCCCAGAGCCTTTGCTCATCCCCTCCCTTTTTTATTTTTATGTTTCATTTTAAGACAGAATCTCACCAAATCACTAAATAGCCCAGGCTGTGCTCAAATTTTCAGTCCTGTGGTTTCAGCTTCCCGGAGTGCTAGGATTACAGCTGTGCACAGCCATGATGCCTTACTTAAATTACATATATTATATTACGTTTGCAGTACATGGTGCTTACATTCCTTTGTGGGGTTGGTGCATGTACATAACATGTACTCCTTTTTTTATTCCATATCCCTCTGAATTTTTTTTTTTTTTTGAGACAAGTCTCGCTTTGTAGTTCAGGCTGGCCCTGAGCTCACTATGTAGCCTAGGCAAGCTTCGAACTCAGCAATCCTACTGTCTCTGCCTCCCGAGTGCTGGGATTACAGGTGTGAGCCACTACCTACGCCCGGCACTGTGGTATGTGGTATTGATTGTTGATGGGCGTGAGTCTCCACGCCCAGCATTGTATGTGGTTACCGGGGATCGAACTCAGGACCTTGCGCTTGTGAGGCAGGCACTGGAACCACTGAGCTAACCTTCTGGCCCAA
>PVIC010055343.1:0-11264 GCA_004025085.1 Thryonomys swinderianus
GAACTCAGGACCTTGCACTTGCGAGGCAGGCGCCGGAACCACTGAGCTAACCCTCCGGCCCTGTGAGACAAGTTCTTGCTCTGTAAGGGCCACCTTGAACTCACTATAGAGCCCAGGCTAGCCTCAAACTCTCCACAATCCTCCTTCCTCAGCCTCCCAAATGCTGAGATTACAAGTGTACACCACCATGAGCTCATAAACTGCAGATTTTGATGTTTTATTTTCCAGTAATTTCAAGCTTTCAGAAAACTTATATAAGTAGCATAAGATATAAGGACCTCTTATATATACTTTTCATAGACTCACCAGTAATTTACATTGTCTCATTTATTTTATCTTGTTGATTCATCGTTATTTTAGGGAATAGTTTGAGAGTAAATTGAAGATATTTGTGGGGTTGGGGATTTAACTCAAGTGGAACCGCACCTACCTTATAAGCACAAGGACCTGAATTAAATCCCTGGTACCACAAAAAAAAAAAAAAAAAAAAGAAGATACTTCCGTTTCTTTCTCTTTGTAAAGGCTTGAATTTGTATTTCATTCTGTAAATAAGTTACCAAAAGAAAAGTTCATCATTGGAAGGGTGTGATGGCACATTCCTGTAATTCCTGCACTTCAGAGGCTGAGGCAGGAGAATGGCTGTTTTGAGGTCAGCCTGAATTATATATAGTAGGTTCAAGGCCAGCCTGAACTAAGAGGAAGAGACGCAATACTCAACCCTACCCCCCAAAAAACCTGTCACTGATCTAAAACTCATCCATACTCTCAGTTGCCTTGGTAATGTTTGTAACTTTGTCCAGAATAACAACTTTAGCTGCAGTCTCTTTAGTGTCTTTGTGTTGTTTTTTTCCTTTGGTGTTAGGATTGAACCTAGGGTATCACATGCTCAACAGGTGCTCTGCCACTGAGGTATATCCCATTTTTTTTGTATGCCCTGGGTATTGAACCTAGACCTTCACACTGAGCTACATCCTCAGCCTTTTTTTTTGAGACCATCTTGCTTTGTAGTTCAGGCTGGCTCTGAGCTCACTATGTAACCCAGGCAAGCCTCGAATTTAGCAATCCTCCTGCCTTTTGCTTCCCTACTGCTGGGATTACCGGCGTGAGCCACCACGTCCGGCATTTGTGGTATGTGGTACTGATTGCTGGTGGATGTGAGTTTCCATACCTGATATTGTATGTGGTTACTGGATTGAACCAGGGACCTTGTGCTTGCTAGGTAGGTGCTGGAACCACTGAGCTAAATCTCTGGCCAAGCCCTTAATATATTTGAGGCAAGGTCTTGTCAGGTCTGTAGCCCATGCAGGTCTCAAACTTTCCATCCTCTTGACTCAGCCTTGGGATGTGTCAAAATGGTGGGATTATTGACTTGTGCACCACATCCTTTCTGTATTTTGCAGAAAACTTATAAAAGTAGCATACGATATAAGGACCTCCTATATATACTTGTCATAGATTCAACAGTAATCCTATTTAGTCCTTTCTGTATTTTTTATTTTCAGAGACACTCTTGTTAATTGGGCCAGACTTGGCTCAAACTGAAGATCCTCTTGCTTAGTTTCCCAGAGTGCTGGTCTTAGAGGCGTGTGCCACATACCTGTTTTCTCTCCTCTTCCTTAGGGTTGGGGCGACATTTGTAAGTGTCACTAGGGAGCCATTTAGGGAGTGCAAGGTGAAGTAGTACTCCTCCTCCCAACAGGAAAGTACCGTGAGTTCCACCGACTGTATGGGGAGAAGCGCTTCCTGGAAGCCTCTTCTCTCTTGCTGTCCCTGATGACTTCTCAGATTGCACCCCGCTCTTTCTGGATGACTCTGCTCACAGATGCCCTCCCTCTTTTGGAACAGAAACAGGCAAGGCTTGAGTCTATGGGGATTTTCTTGTCTACCTTTTGTAGCTCTTGCGAGTTTGGTCTGTATCTGAATTTTCAAGTAGTTCTTTATGTGTCTTTCTCTGTTGTACCTGTGCTACAAGTCCAGTTCACAACAGAGAAATGGAAATGCCACAGCTGTCCTATTGACAGTAGTACTGAGGGCTAGGCACGAGACTAGGAAGCTGCCCACCCTCCTTGGGCTCCATAAACAGACCTTGCTTCCCATGATCATAGGACAAAGTCCTCTGAACTCAGGGCCATGCCTGTGCCACCACAGACCTTGTGACCTCTTGCTCCTAGGTAATCTTTTCAGCAGAACAGACATATGAATTGATGAGATGTTTGGAGGACTTGACCTCAAGGAGGCTGGAGTGTGAAGACCTTGATATGCAGAAACTCCAGGTCATTTTAGCTTCCTGATTGATGATTCTATGGTGAAGGTGGGAAAAGGATCCGTCTGTCTTGGGCTTTCTCTTCTCTGACCTCTCTCCCAAAACACTGACTGGACCCATAAGATATCAGTTGCTCCTTTCCTCTAACTGTGCCATCCCTGCTTTTAGAAGGAAATGGATAGGTCTAGTCTTCTAGTCTCTGTAGTTTTCCTTTTTGTTGATAGTTGCAGCAGTCCTTTGTGTACGGCTTACACTGAGAATGGAAGTGTTAAATGGCTCCTACCTTGTGGGAGCAGTGCCTGCTGTTCCTCACACTGGCTCTCTGCTTTTTTAGGATGACGACATAGAGACCACCAAGGTGGAGATGCTGAGACTTGCTCTTGCCAGGAACCTTGCTCGGGCAATTATAAGAGAAGGCTCCCTGGAAGGTTCCTGAGGTCAGCCCAGAGCCGCTGCAGTGTGGTAACTTTGTATGGCAATGTATAGTAGCTTTTTAAAATAAACGTTCTCTTTGGAGTTTTTATCATGTTTACCCTGACCCTAAGAAACCAAAAATGACAATGTTTCGTTTTGTGAAATGGGTCCTGCTACATTGCCTAAGCTGACCCAAACCCTCAGGTTCAAGGGATCCTCCTGCTTCAGCCTTCTGAGTAAGAACAATTAGCGTGTAACACTGAGCTTGACTTATGTTCGCCTTAATAAAGAACTATCTTCCCTGTTCCCCTAGAGAACCTATCCAAGGTGGGAATGGTGAGTGCTCAGTGCAGTGGTTGTAACTAGAAATCTAAACAAGGGTGAGTTCTTGGTGATTACTTAGCTTTGAGGTGTTGATTTCACCTCACATCATCTGCAGCACTATATGTGTGTGTGTATGATATATATATGTCTGTCTGTATGTCCCCCCTGTCTCCCTTACTCCTCCTTCCCCCTGGTGATACTGGGGATTGAACTTGGGCCCTTATGCTTCCAAGGCAGGCACAGCACCACTTGAGCTAAATCCCTGGCATGCCACACTATCTTTTTGATTATCCTAAAAGCATTCAGAAAGCTGTAGGTTTTTTTTGTTGTTTTTTTTGAAACAAAGTCTTACTTTGTAGTTCAGGCTGGCCCTGAGCTCACTATGTAGCCCAGGCAAGCCTCGGACTTAGCAATCCTCCTGCCTCTGCTTCCTGAGTGCTGGGGCCACACCCAGCATTGTGGTGTGTGGTACTGATTGCTGGTGGGTGTGAGTCACCACGGTATTGTTATAGGTGATTACCAGGGATCGAACCAGGGACCTTGCCCTTGCTAGGCAGGTGCTGGAACCAGTGAGCTAAGTCTCTGGTCCAGAAAGCTGTAGTTTTTACCCCATTCCACCTGGAATTCATAGGTAGCACCTTCCCTTGGAGTAAATGTCTGTTATAAGGATTCCAGCTAGGGTAAAAATAGTTTTATTTAACATGCAGCAAAACAAGGGCAGCAGAATTGTTATATCTAATACAGTAGTAGCAGTGGCTTCAACAGTAGGAGTAACACTGATAACTAATTTTAATATCTAAAGCTTATTATTAAGGTACTTTTCCACACAGACATTCCCAGACCTGCAGTTGCTGGTTCCTGGAAAGTTCTTGGATTTACTACTTATGTAGTAAAAACGACTCACTTTTGACCTGTCTTGAAGCAGTGAAACCTGCTTACTAAAGGCAGTGAAGGAGGAGGGTGAGATGACCTCTGGATTCAGAGCAAGGAAACATGGCAAGGGTGGGGGCAGGGCGGGGCTGTGCCACCTTCTTTTCCCCCAAGGCATTGGCTAATAGCCTGTCCACCTGAGCTTAACTCTTCTCCAGCTTCTGTGGCAGCTGGTAGTTCTGTTTCCCATTGCCTGGTGACTCTCAGTTATACCTTCCCCAGGAGCAGCTAGGACAAACACTATTACAGAGCCACAGGTCTGGAGCTAGGTTCAAGGGCAGCTACTCGTTCATTACCTCTGAGCCTGATACCTTGCAGTTAGGATCTCTGTGTAGCACAAAAGGATATAATTCCAGTGCAATGTGCTTGGCCCTGAGGCTTCCTGGGACCACCCAGAGGTGCTCAACCATGCACATCTGGCAGGAAGGAGAGGCCAAAGCAGAAGGATACAGGGTGGTGGGAGTGGTCCTTCCTTTCAAACTGCAGGGGACGGAAAGCAGTTTATTTCATGCCAAGCAGGAGGTAGTGACAAGGATGGCCTTTCTGCATACCAGAAATACTTTTCACAAATAGCTCCCAGACTTTCCTTTTGAAGGGTATGGTTCTCTTCATCTTCCTTCCTATCCCTACTTGTCTCTGTCTTGAAGTAGGCTTGTTTCTCATAGGCTGCATCTATGCCCTGGTGAGATGTCCACACGACACAGTCCATCACTGCCAACAGGAACAAGTGCAGAACTCACTTGGTGGCCATTCTAGGATGCTGCTGCCCACTGAAGGCAGGTGGATTCCAAAGGACTCTAACCCCTCAGTGTGGCCCCCTGGTGTTGCACACCTCAGTGGAGGTGGCACCACAGCCACCTAGTAAGAGCCAGGCTGGCAGTAGGGGCGGCAGCCTCGAATCATACCCCTCTGTGGGGTGTGAGAACCCCATTCTTATAGGGACTCAAGGCCCTCTCTTAAAATCCTCCCCCAGGCGCTAGGAGTGCCAATACAGGGGAAAACCTTTTCCACACCTAAGATCTTATCGTCCCAGTACAGCAGTACAGACAGGAGTCATTTCTTACCCTTGACACCCTTGGCCACTTCAAGTCACACAGGTAGGTAAAAACAAGTCCTTTTAAGGGCCCAAGGAGATAGTATCAAGTCCCCAGGGCCCCTGGTTGATGTCAAAGCTACAAGTGCGCTGTCAGGACGCTGAGAGTGATTGACTGGATTGAAGCCCTCTCCGTTTGGGGGCAGCCTGCCTTGCTTAGAAGTGATCACTATGTCCTTTGGGGTCATAGGTTCCCCCACTGCTCCACAGGAGGGAACTGGTCCACCTCGCCCACCTCTGTGCTCAGCTGCTCCCCAAGAGCAAAGGTCAGCTTATACCGGAGTCGCACCTTCTCCTGTGACAGAAGGCAGCAGGTGAGCAAGATCCAGACCACGCAGCCCCTCCCTGTGGTCCCCACCACACCCACCCACACTCGGGGACCGGACCTAAGTTGGGGCAGTGAGGGCAGAGAAAGCTGCAGTGGTCACCTCGAGGCTGAGGGCAGGAGTCCTCGGGGCAAGCTGATACCAGACCCCCCGCTCACCTTCATTGGGTTGGCCAGTAGCATGACCTGGGTGATGGCTGCAGGGGGCTGCACGGGGCTAAATGGAGAGAGTTCTGTCCCAGAGGGTGGCTGCAGCTTCACTTTCATTGACTAAAGATAAAGAAGACAGCACCTATGAAGTGAGCTGGTACCTGCCCAGGAGGGAGCTGGGCCATTTACAGTGGATGCACACAGGCTGCCACCTGCTAGCTCTGGCAGTACCTTGGGTACTGCAGCCTGTAGCACAATGCTCTTCACTGGTAAGGGAGCTGTGTTCAGCATGGACACCACCACCACCAGTACGTCGGGCCGTCCGGGCGGACATTCCTTGGCAAAGTGGAAGAGGATGCGGAAGCCATTTTTGTCATAGGCTGTCACAGGAAGGGCACTGCCTGCAAGAATGGGCACGACTGAGGGTAAGAGAAAGTGCCATACACTGGAAGCATACACTGTAGCCAAGCAGGGACAAAGAGGACAGTTTGGCCATTATCACAGTGCTCTCAAAGGAGCTGATGGGGGCCTAAGACCACACACACCTGCAGCAAGCACAGGCTGGGGGTAGGGCAGCGCACAGCCTGGGAACCTCGGCAGAGTACTGTGCCCACCCAATCACACCCTCCAGTGCTACAGCTGCTTCCAGTCCCAGCTCCACCACCTACTAGGCTTGATGCATTCCAGGGGCACATGGACACTGGCCAGGGAGAGCTCAGGCCCCTTCATGGGGCTACCCTGGGACGGGAAGAGAGGGCTGCCGGGTCCAGTGGAGAAAGGCAGGAGAGGCCTGGCCGGAACCGATGTAGGGAGCAGGGGGGAGGTGGTGGCCCCAGAGGAAAAGCAAGAGGACACAGGTTTCACTAAGCCGGAGGTCCTAGAGGCAGGAAGGACAGGGGGCAGGTCAAGCAGAGGCCACAGCTGCTGGGCCAACCCCTCGCCTAAGATGCAGCCAGGGATGGCTCTTAGTAAAAGGGCTTCCCACCCCTGAGGCTACAACCCTCCCGCCTGCCCTCTGCCTCTACTCATTACACTTTGGCCTCTTCTAGAAGCTGATCAAGGGCATCCAGGTGGTTCAGGGTGCTGTCACCATGTGCTGAGTTGTGGAACTCAGTGGCTGTATGTTCGCCCTTTGGGGCCAAAGCTGGAGCTAATCCGGAGGCGAACATGAAGGAGACGGCACTGGGGCCAGGTGTGTTGGCTGGGACCACAGGGGTAGGGAAGTCAGACGGCAGTGGAGCTTGGGACATGCTTGATGGGGGAGCTGAAGAAGGGAGCAGAGATCCCTCCGAGGCGCAGGCAGCAGGCCCCAGCTTGGGGCTAAAGAAGTCCACACAGGACTGTTCATTCTGCACAGGGAAAGGAGTAGTGAGTGGAGGGCTGCTGCCAAGACAGGGAGACAGCCCACCACCCCCGGGGTGTTTCCCTGAGGGTCCCAGTCACAAGGAGACTAGCTGCCTCCAAGGACTGGGCCATGAACAGCTCTTGGGAGCAGGGTGCCCCCAGCTGCAGTGCACAGAGCCCTGGAGAGAACACAGCGCACACTAGTCAGGAAGGAGGGTACTGGGAGTGAAGTTCCCAGCCAGCACTTCACCTTCCACACTACTGTGCCTATACCTGGAACAGATGCCACTGGCTATTTCCGGCTGACTCTTTGGAAAGAACAGTGGGGGCTGGGTCAGAGAGTCCTAAAATACAGAAGAAAACTCCATGAGAAGAGGCTCAGCCCCACCTCAGCCAGAACAAGGGACTCAGGACAAGATACATTGTAGGGGTGGGTAGGGGACAGTGCTAATAGAGGGGAAGTGATCCCCCTTCCAATCTCACAAGGACAAGGAGTTTCCTAGGCAACGTAAGACACCTACCTACCCTGGAGTCCACAGAAAGACTGCTCTGGTGGTCTCTAGGGAACAAACCTGACTGCTGAGCACACTAGAGACTCCCCACTGCCTGACCTATAGCCTTTCCTCCTCCAAGCGAAGCCCTGACCCTCAAGGACATACCTAAGCAGAGCAGCTCCTCGTCTAGCAAAGAGAGAGCGTTGCTTGTACTGCTGGGCCCAGGGGGAGCCTCGGCTTGGCTGGATGAGCGGCTGCGAGGAGGTCCTGAGGTCTGGGGAGGTGGAGGGAGAATGGGGATGCCTGGGGCCGGCACTGGGGGTGAACTGTTGGGTGTGTCCGACTCAGCAAGGTCAATGAGAGTGCCTTGAGTACTGGCATAGCTGTTTCCTGGGGGGGTTGACAGAAGGCAACAGGAACCGTGAGGGGCCTCCCGCAGCAGCAGCAGCGGCAGCTAAGTCTTTGGCCTCTGGCCTGATTCAGTGGCATTTCTTCTAGAAGACACTGAAAAGCAGGCCAGAGAAGGCACGGAGGGATATCAGCATCTGTACTTCCCGGCCTGGGGAAGCTGGAGGACCCCTGAGAGTGGCTTCAAAGTCCTCTCAGGCCCTTTGGGCTGCTGTGTGGTCAACCTGCACCTGTGGGTGGTGTGGCAGCCCCAGAATGGGGAATCAGAACACTTTACCTTCAGAGTCAGGGAGGGCTGAGGTAGTCTCCTCACTATTGAGGACCTGCCCTTCAATGATTGTTTTATAAGAGTTGATGACCCGGGAGAGGTTGTCACTGGCCTGCAGAATGTCCCCTAGAGCAGGAGAGAGATCTCTCATTTTTGGCTGTGACATGGTATCAAATTCCTGACCCATCCACTCCAATCACTTTTTCCTTCTCACTTACCCAAACTATTGTCATTGTCCTCTGTTTCACTGGCTAGTTTAAATAATGTCCGTCTCTTGTTCTCACACCGATCAAACAGTTCCTGAGAGACCCAGACACAAAAATCATGAGGCCCTCAAATCTTCTGATTCAGCAGTCATGCTCAGAAATGGCAGGGCTGCCCCAAGTACCACGGACAATTACTGGTACAGCAAGGGCCAGGGACATAGCCTCCTGTGGCAGAGGGGAGGAAAACCCCTTCCTGCCTTCCAGGCTGATATGCGCCTCAGAACTCACGATCTGTCAGTCACCACTGGGGCCTTGGCAACTAGCATCAGGGCATTAGGGGAGGCACCTCTGTCCAACTGTCCCGAGGGCAATATCACAGCAAGGGTCCTGGGGATGTGTCTGCCCATTCTATGTGTAAGGGGAGCTGCTGCACAAATGGGCAAGCTTGCAGAGCGCAAACGTGCTGCGGGCTGGAGCTCTAGGGGAGCAGGCAGCCCTGGGGGGAGCTCTGCCTGAGCATCTACCTTCATGAGCTCTTTGTCGGCCTCCGACGAGAGCTCTTGGCTGTAGTGCAGCAGCATCTCGTGGAGCAGCTTGACATTGTTGTTGACCTCCTCCAGGGTGTGCATGCGCTTGGTCACCTTCTGGATGCGAGCCTCATCCTGTCTCAGCAAGAGCCCCCGGAGAGAGCAAGCTCGCCTGGGGCCTCCGCCAGCCCCAGAGAGAACTCACTCCAAGCTCCATGCCTGCCCAGTGAGAGCAGAGTGAAGCCAAGGACCACAGGCTTGGGCCCAACCCACCTTCTTTCTGTTGGCTACACCACTTTCCCTCATCCATGCTTAATTATCCTCTCACCCCCCCCCCCCCTCTCTCACTCACTCCAGGGGAGTGAGGTGGCTTAGACTCCAAGGCAGACCTCTCTCGAACTCACAAGCTCCTCCAAGGGCTGGAATTTACTCACTTCCTTCACCATAGACTTGATGAGCTTGTTGGCTTCTTGCAGGTCATCTGGGTTTTTGCTCTTCAGCAGCTTTGCTAAAAGCTGGAAGAGAAAAACGCCAAAAATGAAGGGAAGGATGGCACTACCCTACCCAACTTGGAGGCCAGAAGCCTGGAGCTTCTCACCGTGTCAAAACCCATTCCCTCTTGCTCCTGTCCTCCCCACTCAGCCTGGCTCAGGATGCATTTTACCTTGGATTTTTCCTCATCATCGAAAACAGGGTTTTTGGGACGAGCTGGTGGAGAGGGGATCAGTGTCCTGTCCACAGGGATTGGTGGGTCAGACTGCACTATGCCTGAAAGGGGACACAAGTGGCAGAGCATGCGCTCAGGCTGCGGTCACCTTGTCTCCCCTCATATCAGGGGCCACATCACTGATTAAGACCTGTAAGGGGGAGCAGGAGATAGGGCAGGCTGCTCACCTCATCCCCCCCGTGCCAGTGACAAATGCTATACTTCAGGAAGAGGAGGGAGCCTGGGGTCTCCTAAACCTCCCCTTTCCTGCTGGCCTTGGCAGCAGGAGCCCTTCATGGCCTGCTGAGCTTGCGGGAGCCAGAGACTCACCCTGTCTCTTCAGCATGTGGTAGGCGTCTTTGATCTTGGCTTCTTCAGGCAGAGCCACTGTCCAGCTATAAAGCAACTCAATGATCTTGGTCTTCACTTTCTCAGATACTCTGTCCCCCAGGTACTAGCAAGCAAAAGGAAATGAGTGAGCTTAGTGCCTGCAGTTGGATGGCACTGAAAAGGTGGCCTGTTAGTTACCAGGCCAAGCCTTCAGCCAACCCAGCAGGGCTAATGTGTGTGTGACGGGGAGAGGTAGGACTCCTCTAGGACCCTGGGCCAGGAGCTCCCTGAAACTGCACTTTATCCTGAAGGACTCCATGGGGATGCCCTGAGTGGGAAATGGTTCCCTGTTTTGAGTGAGTGCCCAGAGACATGCGACAAAACCTGACCAGCTGCGTAAGCAAGCACTGAAGGCAGCTGACCCCTCAGACCCACAGGATGGGCCCGAACACCCATAGTTGCTGTGTGGTAGGACCCGGAATCCTCATGGCCAGGCCTTCTCCCTGGGTACATGCACAGCTGCCACTGCTGCGGGGGCCCCTGAGTCATCCCACTGTCTCTAGTGCCCCGCTCTCTGCGACAAGAGTCAGCCCTATGGAGATGCTCGGTGAGCCCAGAAAGCCAATACAATGGGAGACAGGGATATAAGAAAAGTCCCTGGAGGGGAGGAGACTGCCACTAGCTGACCTTTGGAGAGACGACTTTGATTAACTCGTTCAGAAACCGGAATTTTCCCACTTCGTTATGAAATCTTCTCCCACAGTTCTTCATGCTGGCCTCCAGGACCTGCAGCCACATGGAGAGGGGCTCAGTGTGTGACTGGCACCAGCAAGAACACTAGCACTCAGAAATACTTGGAGGTGAAGGACTTCATCATGGGAAATGGGGTGCTGTGCCCCCCTAAGTCACAGGGTCACTTGCCATCCATACCTCTAACTGCATGGCTCTGCTTGGGGCTGCAGTAAGAAATGCTGGCACCCAGACACCAAGACCTGAAGGTGCTTCCCTTAAAGACACTGTCCTCAGGCCGGGTGTGGTGGCTCACGCCTGTCATCCCAGCACTCGGGAGGCAGAGACAGTAGGATTGCTGAGTTCGAGGCTTGCCTGGGCTACATAGCACAGGGCCAGCCTAAACTACAAAGTGAGACCCTGTCTCAAAAAAAAAAAAAAAAAAAAAAAAAACTGTCCTCAGGGCCAGAGATGTAGCTCAGTGGTTCCAGCAACTGCCTCGCAAGCGCAAGGTCCTGGGTTCAATCCCAGTAACCACAAACAATGCTGGGTGTGGTGGCTCACACCCACCAGCCATCAATACCACATACCACAGTACTAGGCGTGGTGGCTCACACCTGTAATCCCAGCACGCGGGAGGCAGAGACAGGAGGATTGCTGAGTTCGAGGCTTGCCTGGGCTACATAGTGAGCTCAGGGCCAGCCTGAACTACAAAGCGAGACCCTGTCTCAAAAAAAAAAAAAAAAAAAAAAA
>PVIC010055344.1:0-11274 GCA_004025085.1 Thryonomys swinderianus
TGAATGCTACGGAGCTATTCCAGCAACACACGTGCTCAAGCCCAGTGCATGCGGGGTCTGCACCCCCAACCTTCCCAGGGTGCCACCTTCGCTCCTCCTCCATTTTGACCCACCACACTCTCTCCTCGCACCGGGCCCTACCTGGTTCTCTGAACCCCCATTTCATGCCGGTACGTGAAACTTGCGCCCTCACCGCTCCTGTCTAGCTCCTGCCAGGGCGCCCGGCTGCGTGGGCTGTGCGTCTGTGCAGCAAGAGGGACAGCCCTCCACTCTGCCCCACCCACCTCGCCCTCAGCCAGCCTGGCAGACAAGGTCCCTCCCCGATCTGCCCGTGTGCGAAGCAGCAACGCCAGGCTCCCCTCCTTGGGCGGGAGCAGCCTGTTCCCTGCGGAGGCCGACAGCTTCCTGCACTGCCCGAGCCTGAATGGGCAAGTTCAGTCCTGCAGCAAAGAAGCCCACTGCGGTGGCACGGCTGGGCATCACTCCCTGGTCCATTTCGTAAGAAAGTGGACACTTTCCATCTCCACCGCTGTTGCCTTCTTTGTATTTCTGTTATTTCCAAGCTCAGGAGAGGAGGGAAGAGGCCCTTTAAGGGCCCCCAATTTCTAACAACCTAACAGTTCACGCCCCTCTCTCCTGCCTTTCGGTGTACTGCTGTGGTCTGAAGACAGTGCCCCCTGCAGGCGTGCTGGAGTCATGCTGGCCTGGAACTTGCTACGCAGCCCAAGGTTGGCTTCCTTTCAGTCCCGGAAGGCCGGCGTTACAGGCAAGCGGCTCCGTGCCCGGCTCCAGCTTCCTGATGCCCAGTCCTTGCACTCCATTCTGTGTACAAAGGACTCATGAACGCGCTTATCTACCTTTCTTTCCTACTAAGGCATGGGGGTGATTCCACGCCCCTTTTGGAGCAAGGCCAAAGGCTTCACTAACCTTTGAAGCACAGCCCCGTGTGTTGTGGCCTCTCAGCTCCAAACAGGCCCAGCACCAACATCATGTGCCCTGAGGACCTGGCGCCCACTGCCCGGCCTCGCCCTTCTGTCTGACCCCCACTGGGGTGCTCTCTCTGTGCTCCCCACCTTCATCTCTCCATATCCAGCTCTGGGCTCCCTCGGTGGGTCTCACAGCACCGACTGTATCTTTTTTTTTTTTTTTTTTTTTTTAGTTCAGGCTGGCCCTGAGCTCACTATGTAGCCCAGGGGAGCCTCGAACTCAGCAATCCTCCTGTCTCTGCTTCCTGAGTGCTGGGATGACAGGCATGAGCCCCCACACCCTGCCCTGTGGTATGTGGTGCTGACTGCTGGTGGGCGTGAGTCACCACGCCCAGCCTTGTATGTGGTTACCGGGATCGAACTCAGGGCCTTGCGCTTGCGAGGCAGGTGCTGGAAACACTGAGCTAAATCTCCAGCCCTCGACTGTATCTTTATTTCTGTTTCTCACAGCCATAAGGCTGCTTCTCATGGACGTGATGTCACTCTGAATCATAACTCCTGCCAGTGTGGCTGTCTTACAGGCCACAGCTCCTTCTGCAAAGTGGCCATCTTAAAGGAACGGCCATCCTCCCAAGCGCCCACCTATTTCCTGGGGACTCAGGCATCAGTCCTCAGACGCTCCGGAGGCCCAGGTCGTGGGGCACCTCCCTCCCCATCACTCACCAGCCATCATCTTCTGGGCCTCATAGGGCTCCATGTAGCCATCATTTTCGGGGACTTTCTCTGGGGCCCCTGAGGCGGCTCCTGCACCTTCTCCCGTCTCCTGGACATCAAATGGGTCTGCGTAGTCTTCTAGGATGGCCAGCTGCGGAGGAGGGTAAGGGCAGCACGCTGCAGACGGCCCAGGGGCAGCCCTCTGCTCCCCACGCCGCCCATGGTCAAGAGCCCGGGCTGGGCCTGGACCTGGTGCCCCTGAGCTCGCACAGGGCCTGGCCCTGGCTCTCTGCAGCCCTGCCCAAGCGTGTGTCTCTCCTGCTACCTGGGCCGCGT
This sequence comes from Thryonomys swinderianus, assembly GCA_004025085.1. Taxonomy (NCBI): domain Eukaryota; kingdom Metazoa; phylum Chordata; class Mammalia; order Rodentia; family Thryonomyidae; genus Thryonomys; species Thryonomys swinderianus. The sequence goes on from PVIC010055344.1 coordinate 1,977, forward strand.
CCCACGCTACCTGGCTGCCCCAGGGTTCCCACAGCACACACGCCTACACGGGACGCTTCAAAGGGAACTGCAAGAGCTGGTGACGAAAATGTGAGCGAGTGAGCAGGGGCCGGAGAGGCAGCAAGGCGGTCAGGGCTCCCGGACACCGGACGACGCACCGGGAGCGGAGCGGAGAACGCACTCAGCTCTCGCCGCCAGGCCTGCTGTCCGCTCTGAATGGCAGCCCAGGCCCGCGGCACCACGTCCATCCGCAGGAAATGCAGGCCCAGGGCAGTTAGGAGGGAAATGCCCAAGGCATTCTGCATAAGTGGGGGGACACAGGATTAGAACTCAGGCCCTGGTGCAGAGGCCCATCAACCTGCCACCGGGCCTCTCAGCTGTGCTGGGAGAGGAGCGGAAATGTCCCTGGCTGAAATGCCCTGCTCCTGAGTGGGGCCAGGCTTTGCCTCCCCTCGGCCCTCCCCCTCCGCGTGCCGCCCCGTCCCGCATCCCACCCGCCCGGAACAGCTAACCCCAAGTGCACACCCTGAAAAGGCACCCGAGGAGGTGGGCGGGGCTGGCTCGGCACAATGGAGCCTTTCTCCAAACTGGGCACAGGCCATCCTGGGGGCTGGTGGCAGTGGAGACACAGCTCAGCCCACCCACGGCCACCAGCACCTGGGCAGTGGCAGGACTGCTCCCGCCTAGCCCCAAAGCAGCCTGGGCTCTGTTCTGAACAGGGGCAGGGCTGGGGGGGCGGTGGCCCACAGCCGGGAGAGCCAGAGCCGAGAAAGGGAACAGCCCCCCGGGAGAGCCTCTCAAGAGGGCCCCTGCTGGCCCCTCCCCAGGGCCCTTCCACGCCCTGCTTCTGGGCCTTGGACCCCTCCGTGTCCCTAACCTCTCCGCCGGCACAACCACGCCTCCCTCCCCAGTCCACGGCCGCGCGGGGTCATCTCTCCCGCAGCTCCGGTCCCCGTCTCTCCAGCTCCAACAGGCACCGGCTCTCAAAGGTTCGGGGGATGCTCTGCCCACCAGGCCGAGTGCCTTGCCTTGCTCTGCCCTGACCACAGCCCCACTCCCGCAGCAAAGGGCTCGGACCCACGACCCCCAGGGCGCCTCGGCCTTGCAAAAGCTCCTGGTGCTTGGGAAGCCTGACACTGAAGAGAGCCCCGACCTGCTCGGTGTCTCTCTGCCTGCCGGGATCCTTCGGCTTCTGTCCCTCCCCCATCGCTTTCTTCCTGCCTGTGGGACCCACTCACCTCCAAACACCTGGTGCCCGCACCTCCCTGTGGTGAGCCGTTGGCACCAAATGGGAAGTACTGCCAGCAGGTGCCCCCCCATTCACTCAGAAACAAGCGCGAACGAATCAAGGCGGGTCCCAAGGCCACCAGGCCCCTAGAGGCCCCCTTGCCAGCTGCCACCCCTGTCCCCTCTGCCTCCTTCCTGCCCTGGCTGGTCAGAGTTGCAGCCACGTGCCCCTCCCGGGCTGGCGTGGGCCTTCCCAGTGCCAGCCCACAGTGCCCACGGGCAGCCAGGTGGCAGCTCCACGCAGCTCAATGGCTCCTCTGTCCCACTCCTGGCTCCACACCCTGGTCTAAGAAGCGCCAGCCCTGGCCCCGAGCACCGCCCACAGCGCCCAGGAAGGCGGCAGCTGGGCAGCTGCCCTGTACCCCTGGGACCACGGCCGGGCTGCTGGGTCTGGAAGCCACCACGACAGGCTGTTTGTTAGCGGTTCCGTGGTCCCCGCTGTGCCCACCAGGGCTGGGCACAGCGGCTCACCATGGGCTTTTCCTATGTCCCAAAAGGCCCCCTCCTCCGTCCCCATGGTCCACCTCTGGAGGGACCCCAACTTCCGGACCCCATTCATTTGGATCCGACTGACCAGCAAGGCAACAGGTCAAAGATTTTGGCCTTGGGCTGAAGGGAAGACCCTCCAGGCCTGTGTTGCTGGAACTTGACTGACATGCGACTTGCCTCCCCCAGGTGCCCGGGCCCCTCCCTGCCAACCCCCTTCCCGTCACCTGGGCCCCCACCCAGAGCACGGGGAGTAGCCCAACCGCTGGGCACCCTCCACTCTGCAGCAGGGCCATGCCACCTGTCCCCAGCCTTCCCCGGCTCCAGCGAGTCCACAGAGAGGGCTGACGTCTGAGGCGCTTGCACTGCCTGACGCCCCAACGACAGCTTCCTCTGCTTGCATTCAGTGCCTTTCTCCACTGCAAACTGAGGGTGGACTCAGGAGGGAAGGGAAGTCAGGGAAACATGCTCAGCTCAGTACCAGGCCGGGGACCAAGCTCAGGACGAGTGCACTGCTTGTCCGGGGGACACGGCCTCCCGACTCCCAAGGCTGGATCAGGCACTTCCCAAAACTCTCGGAAACGCTGCATCCTCTCTCCTCTCCCGTGAAAGTAAGTATTACCTTAGCTTCAGGGGCGGAAGGGAGCTCGGTGACAGAGCGCTCGGCTAGAACTGTGTGCCCCAGCTCGCCAGGCAGCATCACACCCCCAGAGCCGTCCTGCACACAGACGGGGCCGAAGTCCTGTCGCTGCGCGCGGAGGAAGGCACTGCTGGTCTGGGGAAGGGTGCCGCGTGCCCTTGCTGAGGTCCAGCCTCTGGCACAAGCTGCTCCTGACTCCTGGGACGCCTTTGCCTGCTTTATCTGCCTGCGAAACTCTTCCAATGGGAAACACGTTGCTTTTCCCCTTTTCTGAGTACAAGAGTAATGCCCTGCTTACAAAAGAGTCACTGGCACAGACATGCGGCTGATGCTGCCACCTTTCCAAGACCCTTGGGGATTTCTGTGGCCACCTTGGGATGGAGGGGTCAGTGGTGTCCCTGGCATCCAGGAAATGGCTCTGCACAGAATGTTGCCCTCATCTCCTCTCTGCCTGCCTCCTCTTGCTCCACAATAAATCTTCCTGAATACCCACCCTGATGGGCACCAGTGGCAGAGGGCCAGGCATAGTGCTATCTGGAATCAGGCCGCAGGGCTGTGAATCTCCCCTGTGCTACCTGCTAGCTGAGAAACCGTGCAGGCTGGTCTCAACAGTCCCATGCCTCAGTTTCCCTGTACAGATCTCCAGGACAGTCACAGCATCCTCTTTGCAGAGCTATTGAAAGGATGAGCCTGCCCACCAGCTGCCTGGAAGGAGTGCCAGGCCAAGGTAGGTGTCCCGGAAGTGGCAGCTACTATGATTTTTGAAATGAAAAGGCAGCAGGCAGGGTGGTTCACGCTGAGGCAGGCAGATCTCTAAGAGTTCCAGCCCAGCCTGGGTAGCAGGTACCCCTCAAGCCTCAGTCTCACTCAGCCACCCCCATCCATGGCTCTCAGGGTCCCAGCTGTTAGCAGCTTGCCGCAGGCAGAGTGCCAGGGCTGAGTCGGGCCTCAATCACTTACTGATCAAGCTGACAAGTGTGGCAGATGTCGTTCCGACACAGTGCCAGGCCAAGTGCACAGCCTGCCCATCCCCCCCCCCCCCCCCCCCCCCCCCCCCCCCCCCCCCCCCCCCCCCCGCAACCCACAGGCTTCAGCAATCCTGGAAGCACCAAAGATGGCACATGGCTGGTTCAGGTTAGAAGCCAAGAGCTCCAGCCTGTGCACAAAGGCCCAACCCTGGACCCCTCTGTCTCGTCCCTCCCTTCCGCTCCTTTTCTCCTCCCTCTACCACCATCATGTGTGTACAACATCAGCGATCACACCCCCAGCCTGCGGGGGGGCCACAGGAAGGCAAATTAGTTACACCGGGTGTGGCAGTGCACACCTGTGATCCCAGTACAGGGGAGGCTGAGGCAAGACAGTCACCACAAGTTCAAGGCCACTCTGAACTAGAGTGAGCCCCTGTCTCAAAACACCAAACCAAAAAAGTCAATGAAGCCGCTCACAAGAGGCAGAGGACAGACCTTTGGAGGGGTAGAGTCCTTTCCATGCCTCGGGCAATGCCAATTACACCCGACCCTGGGGAAAACACTGGCTGAGGGACCTGGGGGGTGTCGTGTCCGACTCTAGACACCCTAACTGCCTCCCCAACACCCCTCTTCTGTTCTCAATTCTATCTGCAGGCTGCAAACCCTACAAGAACCCGAGAGTCTGCGTACCCTGTGCCCCCGTGCCCCCGTGAGCCGAGAACTCTGCTTGCACACCACGCTCTACTGTCTCACTGCCTGTGCCACTTGCCCTCCACCATCCACACATCTTGGCACCACAGAGGCGAATGTTACACTGCAGATGGCCACTGTGGCCCCCCCATGAGACCAGGTTTTCCTGTTGAACGTCACCAGAAAGCCAGCAGATCAACGGAAGCCCCTCGGCTGGGCACAGCCAGGGTGGCGGGATGGGGCCCAGCACAGCCGGGGATCTTCCTGCAGCCAGATGGCAAGGCCCTGCCTGCCCGCCACACGGCGCCGCTCCTGCCGTGCTGACAGCTGCCCCGCCCGGCTACCCAGATGGCTACCCTGAGCCCTGCCAACATGGTGAGTGGCTCACGGTGGCGGCGGCAGCCAGTGAGAGGCCCTGGCCTCTCAGGTCTCATCCTGGCCACCCTGTCCTCGCATCCACTGGGCTCTTTCCCCATCTACAGAAGGCCTTCACCTGCACATGAGGTCTGGACCTCACAGGGGTTCAGACCCTGCCCCTCCCCAGCACTGGTCTGGGGGCTCTGGGAGGAGACACGGAAGTCAGCACAAGACTCACTGTGGTCCCTGTCCTCAGGCTGGCTCAGAAAGGACCCAGAGAACTCATGGCACGGGGACAGCAGCACGGCAGGGCAGGGCCAGCAGGGCAGCCCAGTGGTGCTTGGACGTGCCAGTGAGCACACTGCCCCAGTGGCTGGCTTCAGCTGGGTCCAGGGAGGCCTCCAGAAACCCCAAGCCCCTTTCCTAGAGGGCAGGGAGCCTCGGTCAGGCTCACAGTGACCGTCCCTGCCTGCAGCCAGGCTCAAGTGACACCTGGATAACATCGTCACACCCAATGAAGAAACCACACGTGGACGGTGTGGCTCCTTGGGAGAGCCTGCCAGGTTTCATTCCTGTCCCTGTGGCGGACAAAGACATCTCTTGTTTGTCCCCCAGGTCTGAACAGCCCACAGTCCCAGGGCTGACTCAAAAACCGGGCTGTCTCGGATCTTCTTCCTGGCCGCGGGGTGCGGCCTTTCCTTGGGGTTCCTGGGAAAAGGTGCGTGGGGAGCTGCAGCTAGAAAGCCCCTGGTTGTGGACAACTCTCTTTATGCCAAGGATCATGTCAGGCACGGGGGAGGCATGGACAGCAGGACACAGACATCAGTCCACAGCAGGTGGGCAGGGAGCCTGTCAGGTCACCCTAAGCCAGTGCACAGAGGACAAGGGCCGAGGACAGCAGAGGCCCATGGCCAACAGTGGTCAGAGGAGGAGACAGTGGTAGCGGCAGCAAGGCCTCTGCTCCTCTCTGCCTCACCGCCACCGACACCACCAGCGTGCAGCCGCAGGGAAGGGGAGGGCTCCCACGCCTGGGGAAGCACCTCGAGCCTTGCTCTGCCTCCAGGGACCCTAGGCCAGGAAGGCAGCCGAGCCCCCAGCCCCAAGCCAGGAACTACAGAAAACGAGTCACATTTCTAAGGCTTCAGCTCTGACCCGGACTCCCCTCGCTGCCGGGATTCAGATTGACACAGAAACTCTCCCCTAATAAAGACGCTCCCTCCGGAGCCTGTTTCCAGGGTTGGCAGCGTCATCTTCCTGGGACTGAGGGCCTCAGGACCTGGGGATGGCTCTCAGCTGTCACTGTGCCAGGGAGGGACAGGTGATGTCCTGGGGACGGGGCTGCCTGCTCTCCTGCCCACCCAGTGCCTACAGGCCATGGAAGGACAGAGGCAGATGCGCCTGGCACTTAGCCTCAGCTGGGCGACAGGTCTTGGGCAACTGTCCTCCTTTGTGGGGGGACAGGAGTGGGCCTGCCCCCCACGGCCATCATCCTCTCCGTAAGAGCCACACAGAGCCCACTCTCGTCTTCTGGGAACGGCCCGCCCAGCTCCTGCCCAGCAGAGCAAGGCAAGGGCGGGCTCTAGCTGGCTGTGTCCACAGGGAGAAGCCCCAGCCCTCACCTTTCTCCTTTCTCGGGCTTCGGCATCGGACAGGATGCTGGGGCTTCAGCAGGGAGAAGAGAGGAGGAGGACAGGCAGCAGCAACAGGAGGGGAAGCTTTGCTCGGTCCGCGGGAGGGACGGGTCAGGGATCAAAGGGCAGTGAGCCACAAGGGCACAGGCCAGAAACCAGCCGGGCTGTGGGCGTGTGGGTGTGTGTGTGTCCGCGCGCGCTCCTCCGTTCCCGTTAGAAGATAAGGGTTAGGCTGAGGCTCTCCAGGGCTGCAGGCTCCAGCGGAATCCAGGAGAGGACGGCCACCGGTCCCAGGGGCCACAGCCAGGGACAGGGGTGGCGCCTGGGGCCTCTCGGATGGGCCGCCGGAGAATATGAACAAAGGTGGGTTCAGACTCAGAGCCCAGGTCAGGGGCTCCGCTGATTTCCCTGGGAACCGCGGCAGCGCGAGGCCAGCTCCGGCCAGGCCACCTTTGTCCCTCAGGCAACCTCCAGACCTGCGACCACCTCCCCGGTGGCCACCCGCCCAGCGCGCACTCACCCGGTCGCCGCCGCCGGCCGGGGCTCCGCAGATCCGCTCCTCCGGAGGGGGCGCCGGGGGACCTGGGGTCTCGACGCGGATCAGACGGTGCGGGGGCGAGCCGTGCCGCGGAGGCGGCGCGGGGCCGGGGGCGGCGGGGGCCGTGAGGGCAGCGGAGCCGGACGGGCCCCCGGAGTAGGGGTCCTCGAAGTCGCGCTCCCGCTGCAGCCGATAAGCGGCAAGGATGTCGGGGGGCGGCGCGGGGGGCGCGGCCGGGCAGGGTGCGGGGGGCCGGTAGTCGGGCTCCGGGGGCGCAGGCTTGCCGCCCCCGCTGCCGCCCGCCCCGCGGAAGCCCAGGTGCTCTCGGAGCCACTTCGCCACCCCACCGCTGCCGCCCCCTCCTGGGCCTGCGCCCGCCCCTCCCGCGCCGCGGCGGGACCCCCCCGGGCCGCCCCCGGCGCCCCCCTGCGCGCGCGGCGCGGGGCCTGAGCCCGCGGGAGGAGCTCCGCTCAGTAGCATGGGGCCGCGGGACTGCGCGCGGGGAGCGCGGCGGCGGAGGGGGCGGGGCCTGGGCGGGGCGCCGGGAACAAGGGAGGGGCGGGGCCGCGGGCGGGGGCGGGGCGTCGAGAACAAGGGAGGGGCGGGGCCGCGGGCGAGGTGGCTCCGAGTGACGCGCGTCCCCCACGTGTCGCCGCGCGTGCCCCAGGGCCTCGCCCCGCCCCGCTCTGCTCCTTCGTCGACCCCGGGCGGCTTCGGGGCCCTTCCTCCTTCCCCGCGGCCTCCTCCAGGAAACAGCAGCCGGGCAGCATCTTCTCCGGAGGGCGACCCAGGGCCCCGTGCGCCGTGCTCTGTGCCAGTCCCTTCCCCGGTCCAGCTCACACCCCATCTTAGGTTGCTTTCCAACCCAAACACTCTGGGAACACGATCAAGTCCCCGGGCACCCACGTCTCCCGCGCCGTTTGCACACTCAAATACCCAGTGTGCGCCTACCGCCCACCCAGCCCCGCGGTGGCGCGCACGCCCGCAGGAGTCCCCCGAGCAACGTCTCGGGTTTCAGTGTGCATCAGATTTATGACAGCATGGAAACAGACAAGTCAATAAATCAAGTCTAGAGACGGCTCCGGCGCGGTCCCGAGCCCCCACTCCTCTGGCCTCCCCTGCTCAAGCACGAGGCGTTTCTTAGAAATAAAGCCAGCTCTTCTAGAAGTGTCGGGGTCCCGAAGCAGAGGCCAGGTCAGGCTCAGCTAGTGTCTCTTGGTCCTTTCGGCGAGGCCAGAGCTCAGGGGGGCTCCAAACTGTGGAGAAAGAAGCCATGGGTGGGGAAACTGGGACGGTCCGAGGAACCCCAGGGCCTCAGGGCTTGAAGCATTTGGTACTTTTCTGCTCTGTGCAAGTTCTAGCGCCTCTGGAACTTTAATGTGAACATGATTCTCCTGGGGGTCTTGTTAAACTGTACGTTCTGAGTTTTCATTTGTTTTGAGACAGGGTCTTGCTGTAGTTCAGGCCGGCCTTGAATTCCATATGTAGTTCAGGTTGGCCTCAAACTCACAGCGATCTTTCTGCCTCAGCCTCCCTAGTGCTGGGATTACAGCTGTGGGCCACTACACCTGGGCTGAACTGTAGGTCTTGATACTGTGTCTGGTGTGAGTGAAGCTCCAGACCTGATGGTTCTCTGAGAAGAACTAGAGAAGACTGAAGAATCTGTGAAGTACAGAAGAGAAAATACACGTGTTTCCTAAATGTGTAGAGTATTAACCAGCAACATAAAGGTTGGCACAGCTGACCCAGGAGAATGGTCCTGTTAGCTTGCAGCTTGGCCCCCATCAGGATTCTCTCGAGAAGAGGGATCTTCCTGTTACCTAATACACACCTGCCACAGGTACCTGCATGACAAGTGTCAACAGAGGCAGTTTCTCTTACTAATTTTATATAATCGTGTTTGTTGAGTGTACATAATTTTATGTACCTTTTTCTTAACATTGTATACTAGTTTTCCCATTTTTGTTCGATAGCCTTTATTTTTTTTTTCTTCTTCCCGCCTCCAGAAGAAGCCGGGTGTGGTGCCACATGCCTGTAATCCCAGCACTCAAGAGGCTGAGGCAGGAGGATCGCTGTGAGTTCAATGCCAATTTGAGTTGTACAGTGAGTTCAAGGCCAGGCCGAACTATACAGTCAGACCTTGTCTCAAAAAAAAAAAAAAACAGAACAAAAACAAACAAAAAGATTCAATGTGCCGACCACAGTTGTTGATGTTTCTGTAGTTTATTTCCATCTTAGGTGGTCCCCATTTTGTTTTTTTGTTGGTTTGTGTTTCATGACATTTATCATATTGAATAGCCCAGGCTCGCTGTCATCTAGAACATCCCACTCTCTGGGTCTTCCTGAAGTTGCTTTGTGACTCGACTCAGTTAAATGTTTCTGGAAAGACCACTCCATAGGAGATGTCGTGGATTTCCCGTGTTGTCACACTGGTAAGCCTGCGGTATCCATGTGTCCCCGTATCGGTGACATCAGATTTGACCCCTGGGATAAGTTGAAGCTCTACTTTATTTAAAGGGAGCCGTGGAGCTGGGGGTGGTGGCACATGCCTATAATTGCAGCTATTTAGGAAGCTGAGGCAGGAGGACAGCGACCCAAAAGCCAGGCTGAGACTCCTCAAACGAGGACAAGAAAAGCCAAAGGTGAGCTGCCGGCTCCCAGCATTTCCCCCAGTGACTCGAGCCTACCTAGGACCTGCCTC
>PVIC010055345.1:0-11264 GCA_004025085.1 Thryonomys swinderianus
CTAGTCTTCCAAAATCTCAAAATGGCTGAAAGTAACAGGCAGTATTGAGTACTGCTGAGCACATAGAACCCTCACTCTCCTTAACCAGACAGCACGAATACAGCATGGCACAACCACACTGCCATCATAGCAGTAAGTTCCAGCAGTTAGCACTTTGTCTATTTCTATTTTACTAGCTATCCACCTCACTTTTAGTACATATTGAATCTAAAAAAGGAAACAAAGCACGTTTGTATGTAGGGGTTGGAGGGGATGTAGCGTGGGTAGGGGAATAGGAAAAAATGAGAATTAAATTGTGTCATATACTGATACAAATTCTCAATGTTGAGTGTGATCATGATGTGTATATAAAATATACCAATAAAAACTCAATTAAAAAAGAAATATATAAGACACAAATGAATAAAATGTGAAAGTTCTATGAAGAGCATTTTTGGGTTATAGTCCTAAAAAAAAAATATGAAAGTACTAACATTCTCCAAAATGATTAAAGCCCTTTACATGCCCGAAGTCCCCCTTACTCATATGTGATACATTTACATCCCACAAACCACAGGGAGTCCCTAAAACTGCAGGCACTACTGAATCCTACATATAACTGTTTTCTATACATACATAAATACAATCAAATCTAATTTATAATTTTGGCAAAGTACCATATCAACTATCTCAGCATACAACTGTTTTCTTTCCTCATTAAGAATTTTTCCCGGGTATGGCTGCACACACCTATAATCTCAGCCTCTGCCAGGAACAGGAAATTTCAAATTCAAGTCCAGCCCAGACTGTCAGTTTCTGAACCAATCTGACTTACGAACAATTCTGAAACAACTCCTTCATAAATCAGGGAATTACTGTGCCAAAAAAAAAGAAAGTTAATTTTGCCAATTCCCTTGCCAAATCCAAAGTTCATCTTAACTGAGATTATCAGATGTAAACATAAAGGAGTTCTGGTTTTAATGAAGTAACATGTTCAAGCTCACATTACTTTGGCCAAAATGATCTGTACTTGAGCTCCTCCCTGAAAACCTGAGCAGTTTGAAAAAACCAAGACTGCAGTCACCATGCTGCTTGATGCCTCATACTTCAATACCAATGCGAGTTTTTTCTCCTGTTTTACTAATTCTTAATGTATCCTACAATGCAAATTCTATCTATAAAGCAGCAAAAAACAAAGAATTAAAAGTGTCTGAATAAAGGCATCAGCCAAGGCCAGTCAGTGGCTGTTGAATGTTTTAAGACAGTTCTATCAAAAAGGCTTTAGGGCCGGAGGGTTAGCTCAGTGGTTCCGGTGCCTGCCTCGCAAGCGCAAGGACCTGAGTTCGACCCCGGTAACCACATATAATGCTGGGCATGGAGACATGCCCACCAACAATCAACACCGCATACCACAGTGCCGGGCGTGGTGGCTCACGCCTGTCATCCCAGCACTCGGGAGGCAGAGACAGGAGGATTGCTGAGTTCGCGGCAGCTTGCCTGGGCACCATAGTGAGCTCAGGGCCAGCCTGAACTACAACGCGAGACCCTGTCTCAAAAAAAAAAAAAAAAGGCTTTAATTCTAGAAAAAGTTTTAATGGCAATAAAAATTCACTCATTGTACTACAGTTTATGTTTAATGAATTAAAGGTGACAACGAATGTCTGTAACAGCACTAAAATAATTTAAATAATTTAATTCCTTACCAGAACATTTCTAGGAAATGGGAAAATGAAACTCTTCAGATTAAATATTTCATTTCTACCTAACAGTACAAGCTTGTCAAAGTGTGACTTCACAAAAGCAGGACTCTCTTATATCATTGTTTGCACTAATATGTAAATTAATATTCAGAATAGCCTAAGAAAATTACATGTATAATAAGATTTCCTTTGTCAAAGAAATTGCTGAAAGCTGCATAAGACAGTGAAAATTTGATTCAGGGTGAAGTCTCTGGGGTTCAGTCCCCAATGCCACCAAAAGTAGTTTCACTGTAGGCCTTTCTTTGAGATACCTGAACTGGCTATCAGCTATACTCTTGCGTTCTGGAGTCATTGTAAAGTTACACAAGCAGGGTAATACCAGGACAATCTATCAAATCACATGCACCTGATAACTGAGATGGCTACTGACTGACTAATAGGCAGACAGCACAGCAGAAGACCATCATGTGAGACAAGGATGATTCAGGACCCAAGCAGTACAGCAAGGGATTTTTTCACCATGGACAATTTAAAATACACGATTTCTAGAATTTTCCACCTAATATTTTCAGACCACAACTGATGAGACAACTGAAATTTCAAAAACTGAGACCACATATAAGGTAGAATCACTAAAATAAAATTGTCACTTTCCTACCTGTCTGATAAAGGTTGTGTCATTTTCTGGTACAACCATAATACCTAAAGAAAATTTTCACATAGTATCTAAATTCTTGCATAGTAAATGGCCTACTGCCATTTTTATTCTGCTTTCTCAGTAATTTTCTCCCCTCTGGCAGACTGCTTGTAGAACTCTTATCTCTGGAAGAATTTTTCATTAGATCATCCAGGTACATTTTAAGCATTCCTAAATCTGAAATGCTCTGAAATCTAAAAAACTTTTAGGTACTGACATGATGTTCAAAATTTCACATTTCGGGGCTGGGTGTGGTGGCACATGCCTATAATCCCAGCACTCAGAAGGCTAAGGCAGAAGGACTGCCCCACTCAAGGACAGCCTGTACTATGTAAGACTCTGTCTCAAAAAGCAAAAAAGAAAAGAAAAGAATTAGATTTTGGAACATATCTGATTTCTAGATTAAAAATGTTTAACCATGTAAAAATGTTTAACAATGTAAAGTCCATACAAATATTCCAAACTCTGGGAAAATTCCAAAATCTGAAACATTACAAGACTCACACATTTTGGACAAGGAAGAATCAACCTGCATATATGTCTTCTTTCAAAACTTGCCGAACACTAGATGAGTCTCTTTAATCCAAAGGCTCAAGCATTTTACCTCACACTTTTGGGCAGTGAAGGTCACAGGTAGACTAATGGTTGGCCTACACTGGTGGAATCACACTGATGAGGATGGAAAGAGCCACTACTTGTCTGAGTCTAGGAAGGCATCTTCTCTCTTGAGAAGACACTAAATCAAGAATACTTTGGTTAGGACTTATTGCCTCCCCAGTGCTGTGGGTAATATTTGCCTTTAGTGCACTCTTCTCCACAAAAAAAGCAGTCATCATGGGTGTGGTGCTACCAGGTGACAACCTGCATGGTTACATCCAGTGTAAGGTGGGCAGCAGGAAGAATTTAACAAGCTTGGCTACCTCACATCTTAGGAGGCAGTTTTTAAGACAAAACACTGGAGATGAGCAGATTTCCAGAGTAGAGAGAAAGCTTAGTATTATTACTTGGTAAACAACTGAAGACTTGACTCTGAACTGTTTGGAGCTCCATTCATTTTGCAAAGAAGACTGTTGGGCTTATTTTTCTGCTTTTTATTTAAAAAAACGAAACAGGTTGCATATTTTTTCTAGTGGTTGGTGCTAGAAAGACTATCATCAGAAAGATTGTCAAAATTTGTTTTATGGTATATGTGTGTATACACAGCCATGTCATAGCAGTATCTCCCAAATTAATGTGTTCACTTACATATATAAGAGATCTTTACATTTTGATCCATAGTACAAAGGACAATATTCTTAGTCTGCTTCATAGTTCTGTATGTTTGCATATTATTTTCAGAAGCAAATTTTGATTCTCCGTAAATGTTAGCAATTTGGCTTATGTATTAGTTAGAAAAGTTAGAAATAATTGTTCACTTTTAATATACACTTTATGGTGAAATCTCTTATCTTATAAATACATACAAGCAGGTAAAAACTAAATTCAAGCCAGTAGTGTTTACTAGTTTCTAAAATAGTATTTTTATTTTGAGGCCAATAATATATAAACAGAATGTTCACATTTATGTTTAAGGGGTAACCCAGGGATTGCTGCTGTTTTATTTAATTTAGGGAAAGGATAGTGAGATTTTATTTTGGAAATCCCTGGAACCTCTTCAGTGGTCTTTGGACTAATAAATATTAGTTTAACCACTTAAAATTGTTATTCTTTATAGTAATGAGAATATTTTTAATATTTGCATAAATAAATGCCTAAAAGACATTTTGTTTAACGAATCTTTTTCTGCTGTAACAAGGATACTGAAAATTATACATTTGTATTAATAATATTTCTTAAAGCAATATATGTAACTAAACTAAACCAATCTACAAACTGTTGTAGGCATCTGTAAATTCTGTTGTAGGTACTATAAACTTCACTGGAGTCTTAATCAGCAGATTTGTTGTGAATGTATTGTTAAAAAAGTTCAGATGTTTTGTTAAATTGAGTACTTGTCTTTACTAAAGTAGTAACTTAAAAAGCATATAACTTTATATTTGTATAGAGCTCTGCTGTTTATAAAAACTAGGCCTTAATGAGAAGAAAATGTTCAAATGAGAAGGGGAAAAAGGGAGGGATGAGGAGAAAGAAATGAGTAACAAGAAAGAAAAGAAAATTGAACAAAAATAGCAACAAAGCATTTGTATATAAAGAGGGAAAGAGGGGCAAAGGGGAGGAGTGGGGGAAAAAGGAGGAAGATACATCATGTACAGGTATAAATTTTCTATGATGTTATCATTACATAATCTAAAATGTACCAAAAAATGTTTTGCTAAAAAAGTTGCTAAGTCTTATTAAAACTAAACTATATTCAAACCTGGGATTTAGCTCAGTAGGACCGCACCTACCTTGGAAGCACCAGGTTATCGCAAAAATAAATAATAAAAAATAAACACATAGGGGCTGGAGGGTTAGCTCAGTGGTTCCGGTGCCTGCCTTGCAAGTGCAAGGTCCTGAGTTCGATCCCCGGTAACCACATACAATGCTGGGCGTGGAGACTCACGCCCACCAGCAATCAATACCACATACCACAGTGCCTGGCATGGTGGCTCACGCCTGTCATCCCAGCACTCGGGAGGCAGAGACAGGAGGATTGCTGAGTTCGAGGCTTGCCTGGGCTACACAGTGAGCTCAGGGCCAGCCTGAACTACAAAGCGAGACCCTGTCTCAAAAAATAAATAAATAAATAAATAAATTATATTCAGCTGAAAAAGTATTACATGTGAAACTCAAACCAAGACATTTTAGTTATATCAACTAAGGTTACAGAGCACATGAATTAACAACTTAGTCTTAAATTAGTATGCAACTACCCAGGCATGGTGTTGCATGCCTGTAATTCCAACACTCAGAGACTGAGGCAGGAGGATCGCTGCAAGCCCAAGGCCAGCCTAGGCTACATGGCAAATTCAAGGCCAACCTGGACTGCATAGTGAGACTCTGTCTCAAGAATAAATACACACACATATAACTTAATTTAGTGTATCATTTTATAACAGTGTAAACATAATTTTCCTCAAACTTAAGATTCTATTCAAGTAGTTCACATTCCTATATGATCATTTAATGTTTAATTTTTTTTAATTTGAATCTTTATTGGTACTTTATATATACACATTGTGAACACACACAATACTGAGAATTTGTACCAGCATATGACCCAATTTAATTCTCATTTTAAAATAATTTTAAATGTAAAGTTTTATCTTATTTTAAACTTTAAAACAATACTACTACACTGTGAATCATCTAAATTTACCTGTTAGTAAACTAAACACCCTTATTCACAATTTATGGTCACACTGGTTCAAAGCTGGCACTTACATACTCTAATTATGGCAGGCTAAAAAGAGCTGAGGTGGAACTAATATGTAAATGTGTGTGAAGCAAAGCCAAGAAACATCAGACAGTTTTCACGGAGGCACCTAACACTGTATGTTGGTGACAGGATGTCTGTCTACCTGAAACAGGACAATTTAGATATGTTTACCTCCAAAAGAACCCTCACACTAAAGCTGATTCCACAAACTTCCACCAGCTACCTGTAAGACAAACTGTAAGTTTCTGAGGCAGCACCTCACAAAGGGAATGGCTCCGGGCTCCTGCCTAACACTGAGTTCACCAACTCTGAGCATCTTGGTTTCCTGTCTCATCTATCCAACCTCCTCTGCTTCCTTCTTCCTGCTTTTTTTTTTTTTTTTTTTGAGACAGGGTCTCGCTTTGTAGTTCAGGCTGGCTCTGAGCTCACTGTGTAGCCCAGGCAAGCCTTGAACTCAGCCATCCTCCTGCCTCTGCCTCCCGAGTGCTGGGATTACAGGCGTGAGCCACCACGCCCGGCACTCCTTCTTCCTGCTTTTGTCTCCTGACTTTAGAAACTGAGAGTTGCCCATGGTCTTCTTTTCTTACCTACTCTGGAGACACTAATGATGCCACTCGGTCTTATAATTTTAAGTTTTCCCAATATACCAAGAACTTAAAATGTATACCTCCAGCTCAGACTAAAATACACATACAAATACCCAGCACATGCAAATGCCAAAAATCTTTGCCCTTTTTTAAGACAGGGTCTTGCTTTGTTCCAGCCCTGGCAAGCCTCGAATTCACAATAATTCTCCTGCCTCTGCCTCTCAAGGGCTGAGATTATAGGTGTGAGCCACCATGCCTGGCACTGCGGTTGCGGTGTGTGGTACTGACTGCTGGTGGGTGTGAGTCATAATGCCCACCACTGTGGTATGTGGTTACTGGGGATCAAAGTCAGGACATTGCACTTGTGAGGGAGACGTCAGAACCACTGAGCTAAACCCCTGGCTCTATTTTAGCAAATTCTTTATCACCTACCAAGAACTCTGCCATAGCCTTCTCTTTTCAATAGACTGCAACTCCATCCTTCCATTATTCGGGTCAAAGGTCTCAACTCATCCTGGACTCTTTCCTGTTACACCAGGACCTCTTATGGCATATACTCCTAACCAACTTCCCTGTTTCCATTTTATCCCCCACCCTCAGTGCCTAAAGTTCTCTGTGTGCAGCAATCAGATCCAATTCCAATTTATCAGATTTTGTCACTCTTTTGCTCTGTATCTTACAGTGGCTACATAGTAGCAGAGTCAAAGCTAAAATCCTACGAACTGCCCCTGAGGACCTACACAACACACCCTCCTTTCTCACTGTTCTGACTTCACCTCCCACTTCATTCCTCACCCCCACACTGCACTTTTTTTTTTTTTTTGAGACAGGGTCTTGCTTTGTAGCCCAGGTTGGACTTGAACTCACAGCAACCCTCCTGCCTCTGCCTCTCAAGTGCTGGGATTACACCACTGTCTCCCTGTTCAATGACAATACACTGAACTTTAGGCCTTAAGGTGTCTTTCTCCTGGAGATCAACATTGCTGATTCTTTCCCTTCCTTCAAATGGTGAACAGGTTACCTTATTCCTCCACTTACCAAAATCCAACCTGTGCCCTGCTGTGTGACTCCTTTACTCAGCACATCCCAATGCTCCGCTTCATCGCTTCCCTCTCCTCCACTACACAGCCATGGCTACAGTTTCCTTTTTTTTTTTTTTTTTTTTTTGAGACAGGGTCTCACTTTGTAGTTCGGGCTGGCTCTGAGCTCACTATGTAGCCTAGGCAAGCTTCAAACTCAGCAATTCTCCTGTCTCTGCCTCCCGAGTGCTCGGATTACAGGTGTGAGCCACCACGCCCAGCACTGTGGTATGTGGTATTGATTGCAGGTGGGCGTGAGTCTCCACGCCCAGCATTGTATGTGGTTTCCAGGGATCGAACTCAGGACCTTGCGCTTCTGAGGCAGGTGCCGGAACCACTGAGCTAATCCTCCGGCCCTACAGTTTCCTTTTTATTACCTGCTCGCAGACCATACAATATACTATTACTTATGTTTGTTATTGGAGAGTTCCTTACATGTTATTTAAAGGCACAGGGGGGTTTTTGGTTCAGTGATGTATTTCAAACACTTCATTCCTGGTACACACCACAAGGTCAATAAATGTATTTGTTGGAAAAGAATAGAAAGGGCCAGGTGTGGTGACTCATGCCTGTAATCCCAGCACTCAGGAGGCAGAGACAGGATTGCTGAGTTCGAAGCTTGCCTAGGCTTCATAGTGAGCTCAGAGCCAGCCCGAACTACAAAGTGAGACCTGTCTCAATCTCAAAAAAAAAAAAAATCACATTAAAATTTAATGCAAACCAGGGATAACACCCGTAACCTCAGCTCTCAGGCCTGAGGTAGGTGAATAACCCAGGGTTTGAGGCCAGTCGGGTCTGCATAGCATGTTCAAGACCAACCTAAACTATAGATCAAGTTCCTATCTCAAAAAAACAGAAAAGAAATTTTAAAAAAAAGACACAGAAACCGGCCATTTTTCTTTCTGTTTTTCTTAAATTCCCTCAAATAGAAAAGAATATTTAAAATCAGCCTATTCACAAAAAATCTTTTTATTTCATACAGATGTTATTTTATAGTTTTAAAAGTGATACATTTAAGCACTTATACCCAGCATGATGGCACTCTATGGAGGCTGAGGCAGGAGTATTGCCTTGGGTTCAAGGCCAGCCTGGACTACATGGCGAATTCAAGAAAAGCCTAGGCTACTTAGAAAGATCCTATCTCAAAAACCAAAACATACTTGACATTAAAATTACCTACTAGCCACGTGTGGTGGCTCTCACCTCTAATCCCAGAACTTGAGAGGCAGAGGCAGGACTGCTGAGTTCGAGGATTGCCTGGGCTACATAGTGAGCTCAGGGCCAACCTGAACTACAAAATGAGACCCTGTCTCAAAAAAAAAAAAAGAAAGGACCAGAGATTTAGTTCGGAAGTTCCAGCGCCTTCATACATAGTGAGCACAAGGTCCTAAATTGATCCAGTAACCACATACAACAATACCGGGCGTGGTGACTCACGCCCACCAGCAATCAGTACCACACACCACAATGCCAGGTGTGGTGGCTCATACCAGTAGTACCAGTAGTCCCAGTACTCCGGAGGCAGAGGCAGGAGGATTGCTGTGCATTTGAGGCTTGCCTGGGCTACATAGTGAGCTCAGGGTCAGCCTGACCTACAAAGCAAGTCCCTGTCTCCAAAAAAAAAAAAAAAAAAAAAGTATTTTCCTCAGAGCTCTTGTAAACAAGGAGAGTTGAAGGGAGGGTAGAAGCAAGATATATCACGTACAGGTACAAATTCCGTATAATAAATGTTACCATTATACATATCTAAAATGTACCCCCTAAAAAAGGTAATTTCCCAGGTGAGGAAGAAGAAGAAAGTAATAAATGGGGAACAAAAAGGGCCTCCCATTCTCCTTCTAAATCTGGTTACACTGGTTACAATAGTTCATTTCATTCGTGAGAATTCATCAAGCCACACACTTTATACATACACAGTTAGTATAGTTCCCCCCCGCCCCCACATTTGCCATCTAACTGTACATATTCTCAACTATGGTTCCATTCTACTCAATAAAGACAATGGAAGCCACCAAAGCCAACAATCTCATCAACAAGCTTACAAGTGAACCTTCACCTCCTTCCCCTCCTTTATGCTCTAAGAAGGAAACTTTCACCTCTTCACATTTGCATTATTTTCCCTTCCTTCTCTAGCATACAAATATGCACCAG
Organism: Thryonomys swinderianus; assembly: GCA_004025085.1. Classification (NCBI taxonomy): domain Eukaryota; kingdom Metazoa; phylum Chordata; class Mammalia; order Rodentia; family Thryonomyidae; genus Thryonomys; species Thryonomys swinderianus. The sequence continues at coordinate 9,552 of PVIC010055345.1, forward strand.
TATCATTCCTCTGGCTTCTGTGACCTCTTGGGCCCCTATTTTCTTTATGCCTCACTGGATTATTTTAGACACCTCAGACATCTCAAATCCAATATAAAAGAACTTTGAATTCAGTCGTCTTCATCTTGGTAAGTGCACCAGGACTACAGTTGCTCTAGCTAGAAACCTACCTCTTTCCTTCCCTCATACCTCATGTCTAAATATCCAAAATCCTGTTATTCTGAGTTCAGAATATATCTCAAATCCATTCATTTATCACCTACACTACCACACTTTAGTCTACGTCATGATCAACTATTATTACTTAACTAAAAAAAAATGGCCCTCTAAGCAAATGAGTGTCCAGTCAGCTAGAACAATCTTTAAAAATCAGTGGATTGGCTGGGTGTAGTGGCATATACTCATAATCCCAGCATTCAAGAAGCTGAAGCAGGAGGAACCCCTGAGTTGGAGGCCACTCTGAACTAATCTAAATAAATAAAGCACTGGTCTATATTCCCCTTTAATTAAATATTTTTTAGTTTCCCATTACTCATTAAATTTCACATTCCTTGCTTCCACACTGCAGTATTTGCTCCCTGTTGATCCCTTCCCTCCCATCTATTTCCTCTGCAATATACCTCTGAGCCCAAATCCCTCCAGGTTGCTCTTGCAATCTGAGATGCTCCCTCCCCCCTCAGAGCGCCTACTTTATCACCCTTCAAGTTTCACTCCCACCCAGTCCTCTGTTTTAACACCTATGATTCCTTCATTGTTCTACCACAAATTGTCATTTTCTTTCTTTTCTGGCTAGAATGTAAGTGGTAATATTTAGAAATGTAACTTAGTTGCGACTCAGCTTTCAAATTATGGTCTTCCTATTAAGCAATGTGGTTTTACATGCAAAAGTAGGCAATGTCCCTCTCTCAGGAATCTTAAAAGTCACAAACAAAAGATGACACATTAGGACACTGGGCTGGAGCTGTGGAGCACCAGTGAACTATATACACATAACCAAGCATACATACACATACTGTATATGAGATATACATGTGCTGAAGGAAACTAGATATACATGTGCTAAAGGAAACTATATACCCATACTCAAGCATATACATACTGTATATAAGATATACATGTGCTAAAGGAAACATTTTATATATATATATATATATACACTCACACACACAACTTACATATATATATATATACGTATATATATTACATATATATGTATGTATATACACATGAGACTTATGTCATACAGTGGAACAGAGTCTCAATGTTGAGTGTGATAATGATGTGTATATATAATGTACCAATAAAGATTCAAATCTTTTTGTTTTGTTTTTTTGAGACTGGGTCTCGTTTTGTAGTTCAGGGTGGCCCTGAGCTCATTATGTAGCCCAGGCAGTCCTCGAACTCAGTAATCCTGCCTCTGCCTCCTGAGTGCTAGGATTACAGGCATGAGCTACCATGCCCGACAAGATTCAAATTTTTTTTTTTTTTTTGAGACAGGGTCTCGCTTTGTAGTTCAGGCTGGCCCTGAGCTCACTATGTAGCCCTAGCAAGCCTCGAACTCAGCAATCCTCCTGTCTCTGCCTCCCGAGTGCTGGGATTACAGGTGCGAGCCACCACGCGACGCCCGGCACTGTGGTATGTGGTATCGATTGCTGGTGGGCGTGAGTCTCCACGCCCAGCATTGTATGTGGTTACCGGGGATTGAACTCAGGA
>PVIC010055346.1:0-11260 GCA_004025085.1 Thryonomys swinderianus
GAAGGAATAAATATGATACAGAAAGAAAATAAAAGAGCATGTATAAAGGGGGGAGGAGGGGGGATTGGGTAGGGATATGGGTAAAAATGAGAATTAACTTGTGGCATATACTGGTACAAATTTCCCAATGTTATATGTGATTTTGAGATGTATATAAATTGTACCAATAAAGAATTCAATTTAAAAAATGTACCAATTAAATTTTTTTAAAAATTGAGAATTTTAGAAAAATTCATATTTGAATTCTCATTGGAATTTGAGATTTCATAGTTATGAGAATAAGGCAAGAAGTCATGAAGAAGAGATAATCAGAAATCAGAGAAATTATACACAAAAGCTCAAGAATACAAAAGTTGAATAAACAAGAAAGCAATGCACATTAGATGGTAAACTTTAAAAAAAAAAAAAGCAGAAAAGTGGCTGGAGATTTAGCTTAGTGGTTCTGGTGCCTGCCTAGCAAGCACAAGGTCCCTGGTTAGATCCCCGATAACCACACACAATACCAGGTGGGGTGACTCACCCACCAGCAGTCAGTACCACACACCACAATGGCAGGTATGGTGGCTCACACCTGTAATCTTAGGATTCAGAAGGCAGAGGCAGGAGGACTGCTGAGTTCGAGGCTTGTCTGAGCTACATGGTTAGCTTAGGGCCAGCCTGAACTACAAAGCGAGACCCTGTCTCAAAAAAACAAAACTAAACTAAACAGGGGCATGAAAGTGATTAAAACAATTCAAGAGATGATGTGACATAGAACATTTACCCAGAAGACCATATATATACATATTTTAATATCCTGAAGGTACTCTAGGGTAAAAAGAGAAGCAACAATCAAAGTAAAATAGAATGCCTAGAAGCTATTTTAATAAAATCCATCATTCAATTCTAAGAACAACCTAAGTAAAATAAAAGAGTAAAAACATCTCAATCTGGCTATCTGTGATATTTCATGGCAAAGAACTTAAAAAAAAAAAAACTTCCACAGTAAGGTAAAAACAAGTCAAGGACATCACTAGTATTGAACAAACTCAGGTCACACATAGAACAACAGGACCCAGAAATAAAAATCAACAATACAAGCCCTGGCAGGGTGGTGACATCAAGGTAACATCACTAGAATGGAGGAGACAAAAGGCATTGTTCACTTGGAAAACATGCAGAAATCAACTGAAACCCTGTAATACTAGGAAGACAAGGTGTGAGGGAGTGAGCCAGGGAAAAATATCTGAAAATTAACTGATGAGACACACAATAAAGCTAGGAGTGGGGGCTACGCCTTTAATCTTAGCACTCTGGAGGCTGCTCCAAGAGGGTCACAAGTTCAAGTCCTAGCTAGCAACTTAGTGAGATCCTGTCTCAAAATAAAAAATAAAAAGCTGGCTGGGAATGTAGCCCAGGGCAAAGGTTCTGGCTTCTAGTCCTAGTACTAGACAGGGTCTTGCTTTTGTAGTCCAGGAATCTGAGACTATCTTGGGCACCACAGTAAGACTCCATCTCAAAATAAATACATACAAAGGGAATGTGGTAGGGGAAAGTAATGAGGGGAAAGAATAAATATGATTTGAAAGGAAAAAGAAAGCACATGTATATAGGGGGTAAGGGGTTGTGGGGTGGGTAGGGATATGGGTAAAAATGAAAATTAACTCATTTCATATACTGGTACAAATTCCTCAATGTTGAGTACGATTATGAGCTGTATATAAAATATACCAATAAAGAATTCAATTTAAAAAATAAATACATAAATAAATAAGAAGTAAAACTAGGTACAGTAGTGCAGACCTATAATTCCAGCTACTTGGAAGGCTAAGACAAGAGAATTGCAACTTCAAGCAGAATCTGGGCATAATATTTAGTACATCTTGTCTCAAAATAAAAATAGCTGGGCCAGGCGTGGTGGCTCACGCCTGGAATCCCAGCACTCGGGAGGCAGAGGCAGGAGGATTGCTAAGTTCGAGGCCTGCCTGGGCTACATAGTGAGCTCAGGGCCAGCCTGAACTACAAAGCGAGACCCTGTCTCAAAATGAATGAATGAATGAATAAATGAATGAAAAGGTAAAAAGAGCTGGGATATAGCTCAGCAGTAAAGTGCCTCTGAGTCAATTCCTAGTACACAAAAACAAAACAAACAAAACGAAAAACAATGAGTGCTTGCTTTGGCAGCACTAATACTAAAACTGGAATGATATAGAGAAGATTAACACAGTTCTTGTTTGTGTAAGAGTGGCATTCAAGTACATTCTGTATTTGAAAAAAATTTAAAAAACAATGAATAAAGAATCCCATCCACAGCAGGAATAAAAACATAAAATGAAAGCACAAATTAAGAAAGGAAAAGGGGGAGACAGAGACAGTCAGAGAGAGACAGAGACAGAGACAGAGGCAGACAGAGACAGACAGACATTCTTTACTTTTTTCTTTTTTTTTTGAGACAGGGTCTCACTTAGTAGTTCAGGCTGTCCTCCTGCAGTCCTCCTGCCTTTGCCTCCCGAGTGCTGGGATTACGGGTGTGAGTCACCATGCCCAGTATTGTTGTATGTGGTTACTGGGGATTGAACTAAGGACCTTGCACTTGTCAGGGAGGCACTGGAGTCACTGAACTAAATCTCTGGCTGAGACAGACATTCTTGGGGGAGATGTAGGGAGAGGGCCCACCTTTGATGTGAAAAGACCAGCCCCAAGTAACCTTTCACCTTTTGCCTACAGCAAAGCCAGAGGAAAATTTGGCCCTACCTGAACCACATACTCCTGGGAAACACAGTCACAAACCATGTGTAGCATCGACCTAAACATGCAGCATCTTACCTGCTAAGACCAAGTCTATAACACTGTCAAAGACACTGCTAAAATGTATGGATAAAGTGTGCTCCATTCATCATCTGGAATATTATTCAGGCTTACAGAAGAAATTCTGACATAGGCTCCAACATGAATGGGCTTCGGTAAGAGAAGCGAGCCAGTCACAAATGCTGTATGGTTTCACTTACGAAGAGTATAAAACAAGTCCTCCTGTAGAGATGGAAAGTAGAATGGCGAATGCTGGGATCATGGGGAGAAGAAAATGGGGAGCGGCCACTCAAGGTATAGGAACGAGAGATGAACCAGGCCCAGGGAGCTGCTGTATAACATTATAGTATGTCGCACACTTCAGGATGCATTAGGGTGGTAGGTGTTATGTCAAATGTTCTTGCCATGATTTCAGAGTGAACTAAGTGAAAAAATAGGAGGCAAACGAAAACGCTAAATTTGAAATGTTATCTTAAATTACAAAATCGATAAATCCTCTAAAGTTGTAAAACAACAATAACAACAAATTCATTCCTAACACTGTGATTTTGCAGCCTGTCATCTCCAAGCAAATCGAGACCCCCTCGCCTGTTCCACAACCCTCCTTGGGTCCTCCACACGTCCTCAGGTGGGCAGAGCGCCCATGGAATCAGCACGCCCTGCACTCAGCTCCACTCCAGGCCTGTGAGGCTCCCACCAGCGTTTGTGCAAGCCTGTCTGCCCTTCTCAAGTGCGCTGAACCTGAGGCGTGAGGGGGCCCCGGTGGTCCTCTCACCCCATCTCCTCCTGTCCCTGCCAAATGCACAACATCCATCTTAGAGATTCCTGTGGCAGCACCTGGCACCCATCTCTGCCCAGTCTCTCCAGTCACCGGCATCCCAACTCCCCCTGAGAGGGCATCCGAAGGACCGACCCCTCCCTTTGCCTTCTCACTTAGACTTTCAGCATCCCTTTTTGCTACTCTCTGCCCCCTAGGGCACCTGTCCCCATTTCTTCTCAGCCTCTGTTCCCTAATCTGTAAGTCTTAGTCCTAACAGTTACTAAGTGTGGACATGGAGGGCTGGTTTAATGTCTTTCTGCTTCGGTGTCTGACCTACAGAATGGAACAGTAATAATGATACTGTCTCACACAGTGTAGTAATGACTAATGAGACAAGACTAAGACTAAGGAGATAATCCTTATCAAGTACTTAGAACAGAACCATAGTTAGTACCTAGTAAACAGAGAACATCATGTATTGGTAGTCATACTTCTATAATAGATGAAGGTGGCATAAAATAAAAAAAAAGGTATCTTCTAGTAGCAAACATTGCAGAGAAAAACTCTGGAGTCAAGCCCTGGGTGTGAATTGGGAGCACTTCCAAACCTACTGAGCCTCTTCATTCATACACCAGAAGGTGCTGGAATATTTACCTGCTGTGTGAGAGGAGTCCACACCCACCTGGCATGTGCCCAGGTCATTTCCTTCCGAAGTCAGAGAAGACAGGCCCTGCAGGTCGGCGTCTAAGGAGTTACCCGGGTAAGACATAAGGAACTGGGGAATGGATGGCCGCCTGCGCCAGCAAGGGCACAGACTGCCTGGGAAGGAGGCTGTTTTGACCTCAGAGTCATAACTGCTTTGTGCTCATTGATAACACTGACGTGTCTAAGATTCTGTGAGCATTAAAGCTGTGCTCAGTCAAAACAAAACTTGACCTTAACATTTGTTTCTATTCACTGAACTTTTAGAAAGCATTGACATCAGTTTAAAATAATAATCTTATAAGTTCTACATGTGCTATACACAGAATCATCTAAATGAGCGATCTGTCCTCCTTCCCTGCTGTGCTTCATTCCGCTGTGGCCCGCTGGCTTCTTACTGCTCCTCCGATGTGTGGGACCTGGGCAGGTGCACGGACGGCCTTTGCTCCCATGCTCGCTCTGCTCAAGTGGCCTTGCCCAGCTGTGCACTGGCTTGTCTCTCTTCTTCCTTGTCTTACTTATGACCTTTCCCCGGACATTGACGGGTCCTCTTTCTCAGAACGGTAGCAAGCATACAGTCAGGAGTAAAAAGATATTTGTTGAATCAATGAATAAAGAGAAGAAGGGTTTCTGGAGTCAGGCATTTAAACCACTCAGACTGAAAGGACAGGTCTGCATTTCTGACAACGGCTGCCACCTGGTGGTGTGATTTCTGTACAGTTTTTCAGGAGCTTCCATGGCCTTTCACTTGGTCCTGAGAAAAGCTGTTTATGGGGCATGTAGGAAACTACTACTGTGTACACAAAGGAGACACCCCAAACCTCCGTCCTCTAAAGCCTACACCTATCAGGTAAAATGCGATGTACCTCAGAGAGAAGAGGAAGAATAAGAACTGGCAGTAATTCAGATATGTTAATGAGACTGATGACAAAATGAGAGTGGACACTCAGTGTGGACAGCTGGGGTGAGCATGGGGAACACAAAGCCAAACTTATTTCCTCTTTCTGCAACCAAGTTCCCTCATCTGGACAAAATACCTTATTCTTCCAAAGGCTGGCTGAGAATGAAATGCAGTGACAGACCAGAGAGGCTGATGCAGGGCGCGAGGTGCTGGGATGCAGCACACAGCTACCCTTTCCCGACCTTTGTGCTGCCAGGTTTCATTCTGGCAGGAGGGAACTCTAGCAGAGATTCTAGGGGACAGCAAGGTCTGCATACTGGAGACCAGAAATCATCTTGAAACAAAAGGAAAGGCTTCTAGAAAGTGTGCACCTCTGTTTAATAGCAAATTAGTGCTATGTGTAAATGTGAGGTGATAAGATAATTATTATATCCAAAAGACAGAATGTTTTCTGCTTGCTTCTAGGTCTGAGGGATTCTCCTTAAGAATAGATCGATTCCCATGAAAAAGTGAAATATAGGGTGATTAGGTTGAAATATTTTAACTTCAGAATTACAGTATTGTATTACATGCTCACGACAGCATCACTCTGAACATTAATACAACCAAATGAAGGCATATTAGATACTTGTGATGGATGTGCTAATCACCCTTATCTGACTACAAATTTTATACAGACCTAAAGTATCACTCTGTATCCTGGACACATGTGTAGTTATTATGACATTAAAAAATAAAAATATTAAAAGAAAAATTTGTACACTTGAAAAATATCATGTATGTATTAAAGAAAACAAGTCCAAAAAGTAAAACTTGAAAGCCATGAAAAGGCTTCCTCCCCCAAGCATCTATATATGATTTCTAATAACTTTCCTTTCAGAGTGAACTGGCTATGTGTTGCTGGCCTGTCCTTGGTTTCCTTGGATTCTCTTCCTTCACAGTAGAACTAGTAGAGAACTGTTTTAAGCCCCAAAACGCTCCACTGGGTGACGCCCTTTCTAACACATGAGGTGATTTCCATCTTTTTCTCAGCTGTGTTAGTGCTTTAAAACTTGAACTTCTGGTCAGTACCAGCATTTTCGTTTTCCTGTCATTCATTCACATTGCTATAGTTGGAATGACTCCCTAAAGCCCACATGTGGGCAGGCTCATTCATAGGCTGGCGCTGTTGGAAGGGGTGGGGGCTTGGAGAGATAGCCCTAAGAGTGAGGAAGTTAGTTCCCACTGAGAGGCACATCATGACGGAGGGCTGTCGGGTCCCAGCTCCCTTTTAACTCTCTTGTGGTCCCTAGCCATGAGATGAGCAGTCTCACCTGACGTGCTGCTTCTTCATGACCCTAAAACAATGAGATCAACTGTTCTTGGACTGGATCCTTCAAAACCATGAGCCTTATAAACCTATTATAGGTCTGGGATGTAGCTCAGTGGTAGAGTACTTGCCTAGCACACACAAGTCCATCAGTTCAATCCTCAGCACCACAAACCCATACCCTAGACACATTTTTCCTTATAAGTTGTTATAAGGTATTTTGTTATAGTAACAGAAAGCTAAGACACATGCAGACAAAATGCAACAAAATACTCACATAACTACCCAAATACTACTGTTCTACCACAAAGGTTGCAGGACCCAAAAGAGACGAGCTACACACCACTACCCCTAACCACTGGTCCTAACAGACTGGAATTCACCATAAAGGAGACAGTTTAGGGTATCATGACAATATCCCAAACTGTCACATATCCAGAAGCTAGTTCCAAATATTGAGTACTTTCTGAATTTAAAAATAAAAGCTCCAGGGCTGGTGGTAGGTCAGTGGTAGAGCCTTTGGCTGGCATATGTGAGGCCATGTTCTAAAACTTCCACCACAAAAAAGGAGCAGGGAAGGGGGAATGTAATTTCAAGTTCAACTCTATTACGTCAAAGAATTTAATTTCATTAAAACGAGTAAATGAACAGTGGAATCTGAGTAGGAAGAATAGCAATGGTGTCATATTTCAACAGCTTATCACAGTTTATGTATATTTTCAGAAATTTGCCTCAAGGACATCACTGTGTAGGAGACATGTAGTTACTTCCTTCGTTTGCTAAATAAGTGAGTGTCCCACAGGGTGCGGGGCCTGCCCACATCATAGCTAGTATTACACCAGGGTCTTTTTCTAGAATCCTGAACAAAGGCGTACACGCTATAAGCAAATGACTCACTACCATATAGCTAAGAAACACCACAAAAGATAGGATGAAGGATTTGGTGAAGGAAACAAAAAAGATAAGGTTACTGTTTATATTTTTTCAAACAGTAGGAAAAAATCTAAAAGAAAAAGTCTTCCTCCATCACCTCTAATTCTGATATCTCTTTTCAAAGATAACCATTCTTACATCCTTATTTATTTTCCCATTTTAAAAATACTATGTTTCAATATTTAACACATACTTTAAAATGAAAACTAAGGTCATACTATATACACAATGTTGTTTTCCTTTAGTTATACTATGTTATTAGTTATAACATACACTTAGTATCCTGAAGATCTTTCCCTGTCATTATAGACATATTTGTGTGTTTTCCTGGCTGCATAGTATTTTCCTGACTCAAAGTCTCATTATTCAGGGGCTGGAGATTTAGCTCAGTGGTTCCGGCACCTGCCTCGCAAGCGCAAGGCCCTGAGTTCAATCCCGATAACCACATACAATGCTGGGCATAGTGACTCACGCCCACCAGGCATCAATACCACATACCACAGTGCCAGGCACAGTGGCTCACACCTGTCATCCCAGCACTTGGGAGGCAGAGGCAGGAGGACTGCTGAGTTCCAGGCTTGCCTGGGCTACATAGTGAGTTGAGGGCCAGCCTGAACTACAAAGCGAGACCCTGTTTCAAACAAAACAAAACAAAAACATCAACTCATTATTCAATCAACTCTGTACTGACAAGTACTTACACTGTGTCCAGCATTTTACAATTATAAATAATGGTGCACCAGAGCATGGTGGTACGTGCCTCTAATCCCAGCACTTGGAAGGCTGAGGCAAGAGGATCACTGAGTTTGAGGTCAGCTGGACTACAGAGTGAGTGCAAGACCACCCTAGAATACATCGTCAGACACTGTCCTCTGCCTCCCCAAAGCCCCCAAAACAAAAGGATATAATGATATATCCAAACAACTTGCTCACAAATAGTGCCATCTTTTTTCAAGTCAGTAATATTAAATAATAGACAGCAGAGAAACTGGGGATGTAGCTTAATGGGAAACCATAGGCAAGGTTCTGGATTCACTGCCTAGCAAAAACAATAATAACAAACTAATAAAGAAAATAATAAAGATATAAACAGAAATTCTCAGTAAAAGTTTACACATATTTAAAACTTAGATCAATATTACCAACCATATGCAGTGTGCCAGCTCTTTACAGCCTTAGTGACACCAGCAGTGATCCCTGATTTGATTTTTGGAGATCTTTTAGAGGAAATCATAGATATAATTCTTGCTTTGATTAATATTTCTTGAACTGTATGTAAATTAGGCTTAACTTTTTTCTATGGCTGTGTTCCTTTTACGTGAGCTACAAATTTTTCTATTTTGTTCTTTTTCTTACGGATTTTTACAAATTCTTTGTAAATATGCCCTTTCTAACATATACTGCAAATAATTTCCTCTTTTCACAAAGCACCTTTTATATTTATTTAACTACATTTTCATCTTTCCCTTTATGACTTTCATGCTTGTTCTTACTTAATCCCAAGGCAAAGACTACAAATTAGTTCTCTGATGTTTTCTCTTTGTACTTTCATAGTTTCATGTTTAAATCTTTATTCCATTTGAAATTTATCTTGATGACAGAAATGAAATAGGCCTCCGGCTTCAGTTTTCCCTAAAGCTTTAATCAGTCTTCTTTCCTTATGGTGCCAAGGTTTGAACCCAAGACCTCACACATGCTAAGTGCGTGCTCTATCCCTGAGCTACATCCTTAGCTCCCTCATGCATTGTTTGATAGAGAAATTATGTTTACTAGTTTTTATCTGCATATGATTTTTTTTAAAAAAGCAAACAATGCTAAGGGCCACTTTGGTTAAAAACACAGTTCTCAACCCTCAGGAGAATCACGTCGTTTGAATGGGTTTTATGCTGACAATATTGAGCCCTGTGGCCATGACAGCAGTTAACACAACAGCAGTTAAATAGCAGCATATGCCACGTGTTGACCTTCAATACTTTCCAATGTGCCAGTCTTTCCCTACATGCAGCAACTGTCATAGAACTCTGTGAGTAGTTGCCAGGTCAAAAATTTAATCACAGCATCTATGGAGAAATAAGACATCTAAAATCTTTTGCAAAGTCTCACAGAAACATAAAATGCATCAGCCTAATTTCCATTCCTTTTCATGGTCCAAAATAATCTTGGTCTCCTGAGCAGCTTTCAGGAGAATCTCTTCACCCACACTGGACAGACATGCAATAGGCCTGACTCCAGTGAAAGCATACAACAGGTAAGCAGCTGCATTCCCTTTGCTGTCAGCATTTTGTCAAAGGAAAGGACAGTCATTCATAAGCTTATGGGAAAGATCAGCATATTGATATAGCCATAAGCAACATATATCTGAGCAGCTTCCAATTTCTCTGCAGTGAAGAACTGGTCTCTCTCCTTTTCCTCTATTCGCCCATGGATCACTTTAGTTTTCTAGAAGTTCTACGAAGCACACTTTTCACCTGAATGTGTTTTATACTTCTTGTTTCCCCCTGTCACCACATGAAAGCCATCTCGGGACACTCAAGTTACTTTGGGCTCACACCAAGCCCTCATTTGAGCAGCAGCAAACACTGTGCTGAAGTACACTAACTGTCCACTGTCCACCACATACCTGCTTTTCCTCAAATAGCTCTTGTTTAATAGCAGCCAGGTCAGATATATCTTAGGGATAATCAGCATCTGCTTCACTATGATCCATGGTATAGCACACCCTGGACAAACACAATCTTTCTGCTATCACCCACTTATGTGAGTTCTTTATCTTCAAATTATTTAATGGCATCATTCACCCTATCTTGATAGAAGGATTCTCCTCTCTCTATTAGGGAGGGGTCCAGTGAATCACACACTGTACTATACTTTTGGTGGGAGACTTCACAGATAAAGTTCCAAGCTTGTGCCATAGCTGGATCTCTACTCTGGAGCAGGACATACTGATATGCCTGTCTTCTTAGATTCCCTCAAAAGGCCTGAGCGTCCCCAGTACATGGTGAAATTGTCAGATAATCTCGAAGTTTATCATGCAGGTGAGCAACAGGCATGTCAAACAGTGTCCTCCAATCTCCTACATGGTTTAACCCAAGCACATCATATCCTGCTAATTGAAAGAGGCGGCTCACACTCTCCTATGATAGTTGACGTGAGGTATCCTGTATGTACCTCTTTAGCTATGCTGGGAGAAGAAAAGGCAACTACAACCTTTTTATTCTCTCCCAGGGCACTGAACTCCATTCACCAGAATGGTCAACTGTTTTGATATGAAATCCTTTCTGAGGTGGACATTAGTGAAACCAGAACCAGCATGTTTGGTAATGTGTTTGGCAATTCTCTTGGATTTACTTTCTTTACTTTGGTTTTGAGCATATGAGAAATACTTATGATATTATTACACAGTCCATCTCAGTATTTGGGCTGCTGACTTGATGTTACTCTAAACGGAAGATGCCCCAAGTCTGGATATACAGCCTTAATGCACAACCAAAGACTTCTTGAAGGTAGCTATTAATATTAATAATATTTTTAGTTGATCTGTTCTCTTTTGCCCTAAGACCCAAAGGATATTCATTTGTGACTTTAATTTTTTTTTTCTTTTTGAGACAGGGTCTCACTTTGTAGTTCAGGCTGGCCCTGAGCTCACTATGGTGCCCAGGCAAGCCGCCGCGAACTCAGCAATCCTCCTGTCTCTGCCTCCCGAGTGCTGGGATTACAGGCGTGAGCCACCACGTCCGGCATTTGTGACTTTAATTTTTTAATTGAATTCTTTATTGGTACAATTTATATACATCTCAAAATCACATATAACATTGGGAAATTTGTACCAGTATATGCCACAAGTTAATTCTCATTTTTACCCATATCC
>PVIC010055347.1:0-11263 GCA_004025085.1 Thryonomys swinderianus
GCCTGAGCACGGCCCACGGCCAGCAGCGCCAGCTCCACTCCGCTCCTGCCGCAGAAGCCCGGCGGTCGCTGAGGGAAGCCAGCTGGGGAAACGCCTCACAGACGTGCAGACTTTGCAAGATCTCGTGACGGGAGCGTAGCAGACCAGGTTTTCTAACATTTTGAGCAACTTATTTTAAAAATGCCTGCTAACACACACACACACACACACACACACCTCAGAGGTCTAAGGTTGGGGGAGAATCAGGCCAAAGAGAAGCCAGTGCTGGGTGAAGCCCGTGTGTTTTGGGATTTGAAGCCCAGACTGGCAGCCTCACCAGGGAAACGCCGGCTGATGAGGGCCTCTAGACAGCAGCTGGGGTCCGCCTGCCGACGTGCCTCATGGAGTTGAGACCTCCTGTCTCAACAGGCTGAGGGGGACCTGCAGGCCTGGAGCACGTGGGGGGCAGGACGGCACCTCTCTCTCGCCCCGTCCTGGTGCCCGGGAGCACGGCCCGAGCGTGGTGGTGGTGACCCGTGTCCCCCGACTACCTGCCTCCTGTACGTTGTGCTTAGCTATGCACGTCAGTGGTGTTGCTTTATAAATTAAAGAAAAAGCGGACTTCATACAGAAGACAAAAATACAGTGTACAAAATGAAATGGTGAAGATAAATCTAAAGCTATAAATTATCATGAGAAATAAATTTACGAGGTAAAAGACAAAGGCTTCCAGATAAGAATTAAAAATTAAATATCCTGTGTGTGTGAGACGCCTGCAGCCCTGGGATGGGGAGAAGCTCCGGTAATTAATTGAAAAATGCGTCAGGCAAAGAACAACCTAAAGAAACCCAGCAGAGCAGCGCCAAGACCAAAGAGAAGACCAGAAGGCAAAACCATTACTGTAGATGAAGAAGGTCATTATGTCTTGATTTAGGTTTGAATTTCCCAGGAGGTTATAAAAAGCCTAAATATTTATGGGTATAATAAAATATTTTCAGAAGTGAAAGAATTATATGACGTCCTTGGCAAATCTATGAATACACTTGAATATAGTCACATAAGTTGGTTATAAACTGACAGGTCAGGCAGAAAATAGTTAGTATAGAAAGAAATATTTGAACCACATAATTAACAAGCTGGATTTAATGGGCATATAATGAAAATGGCTCAATAATTTGAGAACCATTATTTTCATTACAACGGGAAATTTACATAAATATCATGCATGGTGTCACAAATAAGTCTAAATGAATTTTAAAGAATTAAATCACAATGGGCCACGTTCGATGATTACAGTGCGATGAAGCTGTAAATCAATAAGAGAAAGATGTCCTTTAAAAATGAATGTATTTAGAATACTTAAAAACTTCTAATTGATAAGCCAAGCGTCAGCTGAAGCGAACACTCAAAATGCAACTAGGGTGCAGAATGGAACATAATGACTGTGAAAGAATGCCGTACAGGGCAGGGTGACCGGGGAATTTGGGGCATTGTATTGGAGAAGAAATTTAATGGAATATTAATGAATTCTTCCTTCCATTGAAAGAGTTGCAAAAAGGCACAACATTAAAAGCCTGGTCAGTAAAAAGAAGGAGAAAACATAGGCAAGAGCAGAAATAAATAGCAAAGAAAAATAAAACGGCAAGAGTCATAGGTGCCAAAAACTGGTTCTGTGAAAAGACCACAGAGTGACAGCTTGGCCTCCACGGTGGGGTTTCCCTGTGGTCCTGATGGGGGGTGGGTAGGTGGGGAGAGTCCGGGAGAGGGAGGCGGGAGCGGTGGGGAGAGCTGTGCTGAGGGCGGAGGTCTGCAGCTATCTGTAGCTGTTTTTCTTTCGAGCCTCTGGGTTCGAACCCAGGGCCTCTGCATAACCTCCATCCACAGAGTCTCCCCACGTTGTCCAGGCGGGGCTTGAATCTGTCTCGGCACCTCCTCCCTGCTGTGCCCAGCTGCCCCTCCCTGGCACTGGCCGCCTGCCCCATGCTGGTCCTTGCGGGTCCCACACCTGTGACTCCCAAGGGCGGGATGAGCTTCCCTGGGCTCCTGAGGCTCCTCTTCGGGAGCAGACTGTTGCCTGCAAACACCTGGGTTCCCAAGAGGCAGAGAACAGAAACACTGTGATATAAACCACTTTGCAATGGAGATTTTTCTTTTCCTGAAATTTTAGAGGCTCTAGGCCAAATGATAGCTGAGAAGAAATGGGTATGTTCAAAATTCTATATTTAAATTCTTCATAATTTGATTACTTTCACCAGTTCTATTAATCAGAAAACTAGATCAATTCAAATATGTTTCAAGGCCTTAAAAATTATGCAGAAAAACCCGGGTAGAATTCTAAGAATACGGGTATCTGTGTAATATATGAATTATAATTTAAGGGCCTTTCCAAGAACATTTGCTTAATAAATAGAAATGAGAACGGAGATTTTTGCAATGCTAATTATCATACTAAGTTCTCTCTCCAAATCTTAGAAGATGCTGGGAGCCGTGTCACAGGTACTCGGGAGAGAAATCATCCCGGACATCTCCCTCCTGAAAAGAAGGGCCAGAGGGCTCCGGGACGGGCTCTGTCACGGTCCTCTGTGGCGTCTCCAGGTATTTCCCTTGAGACGGAGGAGGATGGATGGATGGAGGAAGCGGAGGCCTGGAGGTAGCAGAGACTACCCCGGAGGGCAGGACGGGAGCCGAGGTCAGAGGGTGGGGTTTCTGCGGCCGCCTCCGCTACCTTCCCCCGAAGAAGGGCTTTTACAGGGGCAGAGTCCCTTTCAAGTGTTTGCCCCAGTGACCACGCAGGTCTCCAGGGACTCTTTTCGTGGTCCTGGACGTCGACCCCAGGGCCTTTGCCCTGAGCTGTATCCCTAGCCATTTCTGTTTTTCATTTGAGTGAGAGCATCTTGCTAAGTCTCTGACGCCATAGCTGCCTGGGAGCCATGGTTCGCAGCTGCCCCCCTGGGGCCGTGGTCCCTCTGCCTCTCGGGGGATCCCCGAGGCTCTAGAGGGCTGAGCCCCACCGTGCTAGGTCCTGCGCGCAGACAGAGATGACAGCGCTCCCTGCGGGGCGCTCGGTGCCAGCTCAGGGCTCGGGCCCGCTCTCCCCCGCCTTGCGTCTGTCCATCGTGGCCTGCGGGACTGACGGCCAGGGCCAAGAGCCTCGAGTCTGCTCTCGTCTCTCAGGAGCCCTCGGCCTCAGGCGGGAATCGCGTCTGTCACCCCCACCGAAGCGCGTCGGTCTCACGCACGACCTGCGATGAGCGAGCACTTCCGGCGTCCACTCCGGGAGGGTCACGCCGCAGCAGAGCGAGTCCGGGGCCCTCGAGGGGTCTCGTGTGTGACCCCGGCTCCCACAACACGTGTCCGCAGAACCCAGGCTCCTGGGGCTCGTGGGCTCGTTTGTGGACGTGCAGAAGTGTCTCCAAAGTCAGGTGTCCTGGGCTCCACCCCGCGTGGCAGTGACCAGGGTGGGGCTGGGAGACGGATCAGGCGGGCGCCGATGTTGCCCGTGAACTTGTGCCCGGTGAGGGGATCACGGGACCTCTGCTCGGGGCGGCCCGGGCGGAGGACGCTCGCTGGGGCTGAGTAGGAGGCCGCGCCCTGCCCCGCCCCCGGCCCTGCCTTCCCCTTCCTGGGTGCTGCGAAGGAAGCAGCTTTTCTCCACTGGGATGTTCCCGCCTTTGCGCCTCTGTCCCGGACTTTTAATTTCAGAAACCTGAGCCAGGTTAAACCTTTCTACTTGAAGCTTTGTGCACCAGGGATTTTGTCTCAGGGATGGAAAGTGGTCAACTGAGAAGCCCTGTGTGCCCACTTCCAGTCGGGGTAGAAGCTGGAAGGCACTGGAGAAGCTGTCGCGGCCCAGCGCACTGCCGACCCCCTTGCTAAACCGAGTGAGCGGGAACGAGCTGGAAGGACAGTGCGGTGGGGACTTTCCCTGGGGGGCTGCAGACCCCAGAGCGGCCCCGCCTCGGGCTCGGGACTTCTCACAGTGAACACATACGCGGCAGGGAAGGAAGCTGTCCATGCTGCTCGTAGCTTCTGCTCAAGCGGCTTCTCGGAGTCTGGGCATTGCGCGTGATCACTTAGCAGAGACAGGCTTCTAGAACCCGCGTGGGGGGCCGCGCCGCCGAGGTCCCGCTGCTGCTCGGCCCTGACCCGGCCTCCAGCCTCTGCCAGGCAGCGCCCGGGCCTGGCCTGGAGCCCGGGCTGAGTGTGCAGGCAGGAGTGTGGTCAGAGCGGGGCGGGCCTTGCACTGTTTAGAGCCCGCAGTGGGAGGAAAACGTCAGGTCTGGCCTGCCAGTCAGCCGGCCCTTAAACCTCCATCTGCCCACCAAGTTCTGCAAGGGGAAGCCCGTCTGAAGGCAAAACAAGCCGTTTCATGATTCAGCCCCAAGTACCTCAGAAGAGAAGTGTGAAAAAAACTTAATTGGTCTCCAAACTTACCAGCAGGAACTTCAGTTCACTTGTGACGATGGCTGGTGTGCAGATCTGTGGAAAATCGGTGCACAATTTTAAGTCAGTTCTGCTAGGATCCATGCAAACCCGCAGCCAGGCTTTCCTCAGCTGCGGACTCGCTCTTCTCGTCGTCAGCACTGCGAAGCGAGGCGCGCACCGGCGAGACGCACGTCGGTCACAGGACTGGCCGGCACCGTCCTGATGTGCTCACTGTTGCGAAGGGAGCCCCGCGAGCCCCTCGGTCAGCCGGCGCCACAGTCCACCCACACGGCTGTGGCCGGACCTCCTTCAGAGTAAATCACCCTCACGAGACAGTCCTGAGGCGCCTGCGGACCTGGGAGGAGCCGGTGACGGGGCTGCGCTGTCCCGTGCGTCCCCACCCGCAGGAGCGAAGCCTCCCGGAGGTACCGCGTCCGGCCTTCACCCGCCGCACCCTGGCTCCGGCCCCGGGCCCTCCGGGAACCCCAGGGCTCCAGCCTCGCAGGGAGCGTGGACGGCGCTCAGGGAACCACTAAACCGGTTCACACCGGCTTTTGGTGCTTGTGTCTGAAATCCAGGTGCTGTTTCTTCACAAACCCAGCACTTTCCGTCGTCAGCTTTGAGAGCTGACTGACATCGATCCATGGCTGATTGACAGCGGTGACGAAAAGTAAATTGTTTTTGGAGCTGTGTCATCCCATATCCCCGGAAATCACACCCAGAGCCAGCCAGGGCCAACGTCTGTTGGACGGGTCCCTGGTGAGCTGTCCCCTGTCACTCTGCCCGGTGCAGGAAGCTTTCTAGAAAACCGGTTTTGGGAAACCCAGGGCACCAGCGTGTGGAGAGAGTGGGCAGGCCACAGGCGCTGTCGCTGGGCGATCCCTGGCACTGGGGTCTGTGGACGTGCTGGCGCTTATGTCCTCCTGCGGAGGGAGAGTCCAGAGTGACGGGCGGAGGTTCTGGAGACCTGGGGAAGATGGCGGGGCGCCTGCCAGGGCCCCTGCTCAGCAGAGACCAAGGGCCAGGTGCTCCGCGCCCCTGTGCAGGGCTGTGCCCATGGAGGGCGGCGTCAGAGGGCGGTACAGGGGCAGCGCAGGCCTCCCCAGCAGCAATCCCAGGCTTCTGGAGCGCAGAAGAGGTGCCACGTGTCCAAGAAATATACACAGCTAACTAAGTTAGAAAAGAATAAAAAGGGAACCTGCCTGACATTTTGGATGGACAGTACTAGTCAATGTGCAAATAAATTTATAAGTCAGAGTAGAGTTAAAGAGTAAGAGTTTTGGAACAAATTTGGAAAAAGGATACATTGAAAGGCTCTAATCACAAATATATAAGTTTTGGAATTATTAATCGGGGCAACAAAAATACCATCAAGAAAAATTACACCTCTGTCGAAGTTGAAAAGGCATTTATTAACATTGGGATTGATATACAATTTGAGAAGGCTTTATAAAGCGGTAACAGTGAGTGCAGCCAGGTACAAACATCGCTCTGCACAGACACCGAACAGGACAGAATTCGTGCCCAGAGGGCGCAGGGCGTGGGGAGCAGCACGGGGTGACATTTACCAACAGCCAGGTAACCGTGTACCAAATACACGTGTAACCATGGAGCTAAATCTCCAGCCCATCAAGATTGATTTTGTATACAAAGAAATGTAATGCATCATGAAGGCAGCATATGTAACTATTGGGCTGATTAACGAGTGGCCCTGGTGGGTGGACAGTGGTGGACGGCAGCAATCGCAGGACAAGATAAAGTGGGGTTCCTGTCTTGAGACTCACACTGAGGTAACTTTCTGACAGGCCAGACACTTAAATGTGAAAAGCGATGAGAACAAACCCTACAAGTGTGCACATCCCTCAGGCTCTCGTGAAGATTCAGCAAACCTGCAGGCAGCTTCCCGGAGGACCCAGGTTGGGAGTCTCGAAGGGTGGGTCTGTTCTTCACTTCAAGGACCCTTTGTTAGCGAACACCCCAAATACTGAGCAGCGCTGTGGCCAGGAGCAGAATCAGAACATAAAGTCCGGTGTCACAGACTGAAAACATCAGATGAGGCAGCTTCTAAAGCTCCTTCTGACCTAAGTGTTTTCTGTCTTAATATCTGGTATCAGTTACTGGGCCACATGTGCCAGGCGAGGTAGGTGAGACACACATGCTTTGAATTTCTCAACTCCCGAAGAATCTAGAATGTGGTTATGTAAATATGGGCTAGAACCTTGCACATTGGTCACCAGGAGCCCTGGGGGCGGAGCCAGTACAGGTTTGGCCCTTC
The DNA here is from genome assembly GCA_004025085.1 of Thryonomys swinderianus. Classification (NCBI taxonomy): domain Eukaryota; kingdom Metazoa; phylum Chordata; class Mammalia; order Rodentia; family Thryonomyidae; genus Thryonomys; species Thryonomys swinderianus. Next base: position 6,680 of record PVIC010055347.1, read on the forward strand.
CCGATCCCTATAAAAGGAGCAGCTGGATCCCCAGCCCTGTCAGCCGAGCTCAAGTGTGGGGTAAGGATGCCGCCAGCAGCCACAGACTGCGTGTCCCAACCTGAGGACAATAGGATCTGTCTGCCAAGGTCCCCGGGATGAAAGAAGGGGCGTAAGAATCAACATACATGATCTTGATTTAATTTGCAAACTTCAACAGGTGCTCAAGAATTTTCTTAAAAGTCCAATTAAATATCTACTATCATATCCATCTTCTTATATCTATTCATATCTATTATGTTTACTCATATATATATTACCTATTGTATCTGCCTGATTATATCTATTCCTCTGTTCACTCACCTACTGTTAGCCCTGCCTTTATATCTATTTATGACATCTGTCCATGATATCTATTCTACCTTGTGTTATCTATTCATGCGTCCATTTTACCTACTTGTATTTATTCACTATTGTACCAAACACCTTAACACATCTATTTTATCTATCTGTGCACCTGAGCGATGGCTTCTGAGGACGTGTGCTTGGCTGAATGAACCAGGGAGAGCTGCGGATTCCTGCAGAACTCAACGTCAAGGAGGAGCCGTCCAGACCAGGCCCACGGGAGGGTCCCTGAGGCGCCTAGTCCTGTTCGGAGTCAGGGAAAACTCTCAGTGTGGGCCGCCAACCTTTACCCTCGTTCTGGGTACTTTTTGCATGGACGCTTTATTTAACAAAATATTTAAAATAGCTATGAAGTACTGCACTGCCATAAAGAAGGATAAACCTGAGTCATCTGTAGGGACGTGGGTGCACTGTGAGACCATGGTGTGAAATAAATCCCATGCATAGGCGTAAATATCACACAGTTTCTCTAATGTGAGAAACCCAAAGTGTAAATAAAGGCCAAAATAAAAGCTAGACAACAGGAAGAGGGGAAACAGACAGAACCTTTGCAAATGGAAGGGGGCAAGGAGGGGGAGGGAAGGGGGACAGAGGGGAGAGGAGGAAAGGACAGGAGACTGAAGTCGTGTTAGGGGCGCACACCACCTCCCCCCAAGGAGTGCTGACACGTGCAAAGGAAAATAAAGACGGACAAATCCATGTGCGTGAAATGAAGGAAAACTCACTCTGAAATGCTCAGCTTCCGTCCTGGTCTTACTCCTGCATTCTGTGGCCTCGTGACGTGCAAGCACCAGCCCAGGAGGACGACAAGTGTCACGGACGTGATGTGGACAGGCCCAGGCTGGCCAGACCTCGCGCATGGTTCGTCCACTCTAGACTGAGCAGACCGGCACAAGGGTGCCCACCTGGCGTGAAGCTCCGTGCCCAGGCGATGGCAGAGATGGCACCCGGAAGGCTGGCCGCATGATGTCCCATGGTGTGCCATGGGCATTAGCGGCCAAATTGGAGCCCAGAAAGGAGTGGAAATGGCTAGACTCAGCTCAGGGCCCCCGGAATCCAGCTCAGGGCTCGGCCCATGGTCAGACAGCTCGGGTCGGGCCGCGCTGGGCTGAAGCATAGACAGTCTCCCACCCCGCAGAGCTGGCATTTCAGGACCCGGAGCCCCTGGCAAAGCAGGACACAGGGAGGAGGTCTCTTGAGCCGCACTTAACCTTCTGCTGAAGCTATTTTATATTGCAACTGTGTGTAAGAAAGGACACTTGTAAAGGAATGCGTTGTGCTCCAACTGTCTAATCCCAGCAAAATTGGGGTGCTTGGCTTTCCCTACACACTATGTGTCTGTTTCTTACAAACCCAATCCCTTAAGAGATGTTGCCTTGCTATCAGGACTCTTTGGAAATTGATAATATTTTTAACATCAAAGTTTCCAGGTGAGAGAAAAGATAAACCCAGAGAGATCAGAAGCCTATAGCAACTGGACTGTTTCCCCCAGCTTATTCCCACCTAATCCTTTAATGGTGCCAACAAACAGAAAATTCAAGTGAGCTTTTTTCACCCCACAAATTCATTGATAGATGCGGTGATAGAACAGTAGGGCTGTGACCTTGGGGACCAGGCTGCGTCCTGGGGAGAGACGCTTGCTCCAGCCCGTTTCTGGCATCTTCCCCCAATGCTCATGAACAGAGCATTTTCCACCCAAGCCTTCAAGCCAGCTCTGGCCTTCGGCTTGGTGATTCGTTTAGATTACGGTCCTTGTGTGTTTGTGGGCTGTTTTCTTGAATGGTGCCACTGGTTGCTTTCAGTAGGACAGCGTTCGGTTTGCTACATGACATTTACAAAGCAGCGTTGTCTGGCGGGAGCTGCAGGACAGGTGCCGGTGCCTTCAGCCCCGTGGGGCCAGGCAGGGTAGTTCCTCTGAAGCTCACAGCCGTCGGTCGTGTCTCGATTCCCCGCCGAGGGAGCCACCCTCCGAGCCTCTGTCCCACAGCGTGACACACATTTCCAGGAAAAGCCTGTGCTTTGCGCTGTGATCTTCCACCAAACAGATGCTTAGGAGACACGGCATGAGGTAACGGTTCCGTCTCCCGAGCGGCCCTGGCGCTGTCCATGCTGAGCTTCTCTTTGCACAGCAAACTCGAATCTTTCTGAAGTCTCAGCACCAGCGACTTCTGAAACATTTAGAAAAGGAGACACCCAGGGCCACAGTTCCCACGGAGCGAGGAGGGAGGGCTGACTGGGGAGGGTCTCCGGCCCGCGCCTTGCAAGGCCTGCTGGGCACAACAGTGAAGTCATCTGTGCGCTGCCTTCGCTCCCACTGGTGCGGAGCGCGGGGCCTGTGCTGCGCCGCCGTCCGTCTCCGCCAGCCCCTCCCTCCCTGGGGCTTCGCTGGGAGAGGCAGTGAGCAGACCCCCGGGGCGCTGCCGGCCAGTGGCCTAGGGCTTGGCCAGTGCGGGCTGTTGTCAGCAGAACGTGGGACGGGAAGCGGAAGCTGGGCTCAGGCGTGGCCGTGGGCCCTGGGGGCCAGGGGAGGGGCCTGCTGGGGAGCACCCGAGCTGGGCTTGCTCCGCTGCCCCTGTGCTTCCTGGACTTCGGCTCAGCAACTGCGGGGCTCCGAGGGAAGGCCTTCTCCAGCCCAGGTGCGCCCCCGGGTCACGGGGCTCCCTGCTCGTGCCGGGCAGTCGCCCGAGAGGAGGGGTGGCTCCGGCCAGGGCACCTGCATGTCTGGGTCCCCCTCCCGCAGCCGGCCCGGTGGTCCTCGGGGAGTGAGTGTGGCAGGCTGGCCACGCCCGGGCCCGGGAAGAGGGCGGGGAGCGCGGGCCCTCGCAGCAGCGGCTCCGGTGGGAGCTCAGGGCAGTGTGGTGGCTGGCGGGTCTGGTGGCTCTTTGTCAGGTGCGAACAGAAGGGAAGCTGACGTCCACCACGGCTGTCGGGATGGTGTTGTACGGTGGAGCTTCTGCTCCTGAGTGCGTGTGTGTGTGTGTGTGCGCACATGCATGTGTGCGTGACGAGCAGGATGTGTTTCCTCTCGGGGCCGCGTCCGTCATGCAGTCGCCGTAGTGCCCACGGGACCACCACGCTTTGGAGTCGGCGGTGACTCCAGCTTCAGAGCCGTGCGGCCGGCACCGTAGGCTCCCGCTCACGCCTGGCGCCACCGTGTCTGTCCGGGCGTCTCCCTCACGGCGCGGCACTGACTGCCCCACTCTTCTGCCCCCTGCGGCTGGCACCTGGCTCCGGCATAACCCTCGCACACGCGGGAGGCCCGTGTGGAACGAGGCCGTCTGTGAGGGAGCGTGGGCCCTAAGTGCTTGGCCATGCACGCCCTGGCCTGTGCCTTCTGTGTGCTCACCTGCGTGTACACTGTGTACACACATACATGTGCAGGTGCACACCGCACACACACAAAGGCACATGTAAACACATAGACTGCAGCGTGCATTGAGCACGGTTACCTCGGTGACTGCACACACCTGGGCCCCCCCGCACCCCTGCTCCCTCCCGCGCTGCCCACCCCCCCCACGCACAGTGCTTTCTTCGCCTCTTTTCTCTTAGGAAATGTTTGCAATGTGAATGGTCGTGTTCCCAGCGGGGAGCGCTGCGTGGACACAGCGCATCTCCATCCTGCCCTCCGTCTTGTGCTCTTCCTCCCCTGTTGTTGTCCGCAGCGATCACTGGGGCAGTGATCACTGGGGTGCAGGGTTCGGACACCCCGACCGAGAGGGGGAGGCGCGGAGTCACCCGCAGACTCCAGCAGGTTTTGGAGAACACTCCCGCTGCTCCTGAGGATCGCACACACTTATATAGGGAACAGAGAGAGGTGTGGCCACAGCGTGGCGCTGACTGGCTGACCTAACGCGGCTAGCTCCCATTGGTTGGACAGTCGAGCCGGCCGGCCCCTTGTTGTGACGTCATCGTCTAGCCTGGCTCTGGGGTGGGGAGGGCCTCGGGGGTTCCTGGCGGTGATCCTCGCACCATCCAACAGCCCGAGGGCCCGGAAAAAGCCTCCGCTGCTGCCGTCCCCTGTGGCTGCTGTGACCCTGGGGGACCAGGCCGCCGCCTTCCCCACCAGCGCCCTCGTGGGGACCAGAGCCTGCTGTGTCCTCCTTGACCCTGGGGGCAGGGCTGAGCGCCCAGCGTGGTCAGCTGGTGGGCGGGCGAGGGGTCACGACCGAGGGGAGCCGGAGTCACCCGCAGCTCTGGGTG